>PVJI01005262.1:0-98421 GCA_004026765.1 Micronycteris hirsuta | reverse complement strand
GAAAACAAATGTTTTTAACCTGGACTTAATTCCAAGAATTCTGCTCCCAGAAACTCTTTTAATATTTTCATTTGCCTCCAGATACTTTCTTTCCAATTGATACAAAGCAACTGCAGGTTCAATATGCTGATGCTAAAAATTACTTTTGGAAAAAAATACATTTTTATCTGATCGAGTGAGCGGTCGCTGCAGTACAGGATGCACATTCACGTACTGGCTTGTCCCCCTCCCCCCACGGGTAACGGCGACAATTAGCATGCAGCTGCACTTAGCGCTGACATAGCTGGAAGTTCATTTAGATCCGCCTCTTTGTCAATTACGTTTTGCTTAGTCGGTTAAAATGCAAGCCGTCGCTTAGGTTCATCGTTAGGTTCATCTCTCTAACTTTACATCCTGATTTTGTGGAGACGTCAGTGCACGTCATTAGCTTCTCGTTTCCCCTTCCAATATGAAGACGTTTGAGTTTTAAATGAAATGTATTTTGTAGGTGCAGGGACAAGTGTATTTAACTTGTCATTTTTTTATGTTTGCTCTTTCTCACTTATCTCAGACTAAAAATTCTGAATTACAAAGACATACATGAGGTTCTTTGCTTTAACAGTCCTGTGGTCGCTTCTACTGTTTTATTATAATTGCACACGGATTATGACGCCTAAATTTGATTCAGCGTGTTGAGAGAGCTGGTGCTTGGCCTGAAGAATGCATGTGTGTGTGTGTGTGTGCGCGCGCGTGTGATCACTCAGGTGTCTAGGCATGTGTGTATGTGTGATTGTGCATGTTTTAGGCAGGCATGCATGTTTAAGTATGAGCACTCATGTTCCGGGCACACATGTGTGTTTGTGGTCACTCAGGTGTCTAGGCATGCATGCATGTATGCACATGCACACTCAAGAGTAAACTGCCTGTCACTCCCCGTGTTTGCTTTCCGAGTGCACCTACATGTTTGAAGCCCAGGACACTCAGTAAGGGAAGCCGAACTGCAGGCCTGTTCCTGCAAGTGACCGACCTGGAGCCTTGGCTGTGTTGTCCCAATACTGCCTCTGTTTCCCCAAATTTCACACCATTCACACTCCGCTATGCGTGTGGGAACAGTGTGTACCAAGGGCCTTTGTCTGGTGACTTGGTTTATTGCGCGTTTCCGCTGGGCAGATTTACAGAATTTTATGTACTCAGATGTAGCGGTCGTCTTATTCACGACTTGGTTTTTCGTGCCTCTGGGGCCCTCCATACTCCGAGGCTGTAAAGCTCTTTCCCTCATTTTCTTTCCCTGAGTTTTTTATGTTTTCATTTAAAAAATATTCTCATGGAAGTCATATGAGTACAATAGGTGAGGTAGAAAATTCAATTATTTTCCCCCAGGCAGCTGGTCTCATTTTTAATTTTTACTTGGAATTAGTTGGGGCTTATGGAAGTACCACAAGGACAGGGCGGCCCGCTGTGCCCTTCCCCCCCCCCCCCCCCATGACAGCCACTGTGCGCTGATCAAAAGTGACTGAGCTGGAGGCTTTCCTCGGCGTCATCTATTATTCCACTACCGCCCTCCCTGTTTGGTTCCGGAGTCACACATTGTCGTGTGTCCTCCAAGTGTGACAGTTGCCCAGACTTTCCTTGTCTGCAATGACTTCATTTTTTTGAAGAGTACTGGTCGGTCAGTGGCCTCGTAGCAGGCCCCTCTGCGGGGGTTTCCCCGATGACTTAGTCGAAGTCACGCATTCATAGCCGGAGTCCCGCAGGCCTGACGGCGCACCCTTCTCGGGGCCTCACTTCCGGGGACGAGACGCCGCCTCCGCACGTGACCAGGGGATTAGGGAGGCGTCTTCCGGCATCTTCACTCTTACTGTCTTCCCTTTATAATTAATTCCTGTTTGGGGAGGAGCTTTGAAGCTAGGGGAGTATCTCGTTTTCCTGCACCTCGTGCCCACGTTGGCGCTGACTGGCGGACTCTGCCTGTAGCGGTCCTTCCTGCGGGGTCCCGAGGTGACTTCCTGTGTCCCTCTGCGCTGGCCTCCCCTTCAGACACTTCCCTGGCTTTGGGTCATCTCCTGGGATGTTGTCGATTCCCATTATTTCAACCACTTTTTTAAGGTCAGTTACTTCTGAATCAGACCTTTCTTCTGCACGCCCCCACCTAGATGTTGTTACACTGGTGCTCTAATCCCCGGTCCTTTCAAACCTAACATGGATGAACGGGAAGTCATCGCCGGGGATGTATTCCTCGTCTTGTGCGCTGCATCTTGTTAAACGGTGTCCCCATCGAACTCCACGTCACCCTCCACTTCTCCTTTCTGTCCCCCTCAGTCCGAGCTGCCACCCAATTCCGTGGATGCTGCGTAAGACATTTCTCCAGCTGGCTCTCTCCTCGCCACCGCCATGATTAGTTCCCAAGGCGTTAGCGCTGTTCTAACAATGTTACTCTGTGTGACGGAAGGAGGGACGTAATGTTCTCTACAGCGTGCACTGTAGAAGATGCCAAAAAAAAAGAAAAAAGAACTCCTCCTATTCCTACAGCTGCCCCTATTCCTCCTTGTCGTCTTCCCCTGTACTGTGGGGTGGCCTCCTCAGGTAAAAAAGCGCATCTTAGCTTTGCTTTTCTTTATAGAGTCTGCGTGTCCCCACCACCTCCCCCCACCCACCCCCAGCCCTGCTTTTCCGTTCCCATTGCAGCCTCTCTTAGATCAGGACCTTTGGGACACAGGCATGTCCCATAAGTCATCTTCAGACAAGTTTTCCCGCCTGCAGACCTGGCCACAGACACACCTCGTGCCGTGCCATGGCTTCCTAGTGACTTTCTGCTTAAGGATGGAATAGATGTACTTCAGTCTACATATTTATTTTTAGACAGTGCTGTGTGTAAGAGAGGGAGAGAAATATCAATGTGTGGTTGCCTCTCTCATGCCCCCAACTGGGGACCTGGCCCATACCCCAGACCTGTGCCTTGACTGGGTATCAAACCGATGACCCTTTGGTTTGCAGGCTGGTGCTCAATCCACTGAGCTACACCAGCCAGGGCGATGCACCTTCAGTCTTTAATGTGCTTCTCACAGTGATCCGGCTCTGCCCTTCCCCCTGGCCTGGCCCTGTCTCCTGCTACTCGCTGATGCGCTTGGCGTGGAGCACGGCAGCTCCTTGCTGTCTCCCACAAGGAGGGTGAGGCGGGTAACCTCACAGGGTGCACAGCCTCATGGTCAAGTCCTGGCTCTGCAGTCGGATCACCTTCACTTGAATCCTGACTCTGCTTTGCCTGCCCTGTGACCTTGAGTGAGCTGCCTGCGGGTGTGTGCCTTGAGGTGCCCTGTGACACGGGGCGTGTTCACACTCAGCTCACAGGGCGGCGGTGAGGGTGAGGACAGGCTCTGCTGCGTGCAGACGTTCAGGCAGCCTGCCTTCCCAGCATCTCCGTCCCAACCCCGCAGCCCTGCCTTGGTCATGCTGGCCTCCCAGCCCCAGAGCCCTTCCGTGAGAGAAAACACAGCATCTGCTGCCTTTACTGCCTCAGCCTCCCCTGAACTTCGAGCCCTGGATTAGCCCCGTCACACTGCCCCATACTTACTTATCTCGTATCACAGTCACTGGCTATCATGGGGCTCTTGGCGTCCTCACTGCCTGACGTGGTGATTGCAAATAATAAATAGCACTGGAAGCAAAGGGAAAGGGAGGATGAATGGAGAGACCAGTGAATGGAAGCATTCCAGCCTCACGCCTTGTGCAGGGCCATGTGTGGCCTCCTAAAAGCCTGGCCAGTGACCTCCAGGGACTCTTTCCTTCACTTGCTGTCCCTGGAGCGTTGCGGGCTGACACCTGCATCTGTCCCAGCTACGTACTCGCCACTTCTTCATCTCCACGGCTGCAGGTCCTGGTTTCTCTCGGTTCCCTTCCTCCGCTCCTCCGTCTCTGGGCCTTGAGGACAGGAGTTACCCTGGATTTCACCTTGTCGAGCTGGGCGTGGCCTCCCCAAGCATTTTCTCTAATCCCCGTAGCTGCCGCCGCCCCCATGCCATCCCCGCCCAGACTCCGGGCCTGTGTTCCCAACTGCTCCTGTATGTCTCCCTCCACCCTCCTACGTGGGCTCCCTCCGCCCTCCTAGGTATGTCTCCCTCCGCCCTCCTAGGTGGGCTCCTAGGAGCTTCATGTCCAGTGCGGCCCGGCCAGGTTAGTTTCCTTTCTCAGCAGCTCATCCGGACGTGCTCCCCTTCCTAGCCGATCTGCTGCGGTGTACAGGGGGTAGGCCACACAGAAGCTCCGGTGTCCTCTTTTCAAGGCGGGGGACCACCATTCCCGTGGCCCTGCATCAATCGGTGGCCAGTTTTGGTTCACGCTGTCTGCTAAGCCCTCCTCACTGCATCCCCTCTTGTCTGTCCGCGGGGTGGGGTGTCAGGTTCCCCATCTCCTCCTGGTCTGTCGGAGCCGCTTTCCAAACGGAACCTTGACCACTGTCTCCTGTGTATGCCGCAGTCAGTGTGATCTCTCCAAGTCCCGGGTGTGGCGCCTAAAACGTGGACCGTGTTGCCCACTGTAGTCTTACTCTGTCCACCCACGGAGTCACTTTTAGAGAAAGGCACATTAATGTCTCCCCATCCCTTTCCTGGGCTGTGCAGTGGGGCGTGCTGTTATTCTAGTTGTATCTGGAACGCTGTCCTTGTTCTTCTCTGCCACCGAAAATGGGACCCTCACTTCACTTCCCAGGCCAGCATGGGTTCTGTTTCTTCTTTGTCGATTGACAGGTGGGGGAAGGGAAGTGATTTTCTCTGAATTGGAATCGCGAGGACCACTTAGAGAGCAGTGATCACTCACTGCCTTTTGGTGAAACCCCTTCATGTAACACGCCTTTGCCTCCGAGGGTCTTTGAAGACAAGCTTGTGACTTAGGATGCTTTTCGCTTCCCAGAGTAGCGAATGCAGGTCTTGTACCTGTTATTGAGGATTTAGTTGGCTGTTTTAAACTTTTACATTTCATGGCCAATGTCGTGTATACTGTCTCCGTTTCGTTATTGTTGTTCTCCTATTTGTCTGCAGAAACTTTTCGCCAAGAGAGCATTTTTAGGTCTTCTAATGCATTTTGCTGTGTCGCTGTCCAAAAGGGACGTTAGCAGTTTATACTGTCTCCAGTGGCATTTTATATTTTATTGTGTTTTTATCCTTTGTCATATATTTTCGTACCTTGTATTTTCGTAAATGATAATGTAGTCGCACATTATATTAACCCTTGTTGTAAGTCCTCAATCTGTTTTCCCTCCTTATTTTAGTAGCTTTAATTTGCAATTATGCCAGTTTTAAATTAAAAAAAATTGGATCTCTTCATTTTTCCTTTTGTGTTCTTTTTCTGTTGCTTTGAGTGGAGAAGTCAACACGTTCCGCCGGCCTGGCCAACAGCGCAGGATTTTACTCTCTCAGCCTGTTTTCTGTGCTGCAGTTTTAGGAAAGAGTTCCCGGAACAGCAGTCTGTGAGCGCTTCAGGAATCTGTTTTCTTGTCTGTAAGAGTGCAGTGGAAATCGCGTTCCTAACCCAGTGCCCCCCAGGTGGATTAGGAAACCCGCTGTGTGTCTGTGTGGCAGTCTCGTGACCTATGATATCCAGGGGGCACTTGATGGTGTTTCATCCTGTAAATACCGTTCTTCCAGTAACTTCACCCAGCTCAGCTT
Source organism: Micronycteris hirsuta (assembly GCA_004026765.1). Taxonomy (NCBI): domain Eukaryota; kingdom Metazoa; phylum Chordata; class Mammalia; order Chiroptera; family Phyllostomidae; genus Micronycteris; species Micronycteris hirsuta. The sequence continues at coordinate 92,782 of PVJI01005262.1, read as the reverse complement.
CTGAGGGCCCAATGTGTATGGGAGCTCTCCCCACTCTTACTGTAACTCACAGTGCTACATTTCAATTGCCAGAGTTTTCAGGGAGAAGGTTTCTACTATGGAAAAAGGAAAAAATCACGCACATCCCTTTTAAGATACTTTTGACTGTGCCATGCGTGGGACTTAAAGGGATCCTAGAGGAGGCAGGAGTGTGAGGGATGGAGATGTGGTCATTTTCAGCCTGAGGTCGTGCGATGTCACAGCTGCAGTTCACAAATCATGGCTTGTAGGCAAGGAGAGGAACCGGGCAAACTTCGGTGGCATCTTGCAGAGATGCGCATTCCTGGCTGACTCCCTAAGGCCTGGCCACCCGGGGCTGGGACCACGATGCTGGAAGCCTTCAGTAGTGACTGAGAAGTTCTCTAGTTTCCCAATGGGGGCCTATGGCCAAGGCAAATTTCCTTTGTAGATTTTTAAGTAATAAATTTTGTTAGGAAACTTTATTTGCATACTTTGAAGAATAACAGCAAATATAATAATTAAAAATGCGTATGTGATTTTTTGAAAACAAAAAATACGGACTCTTTTTTACCTTAAAAATGATCTAATATGCTTGCAAAGAAGTTACTCCATTCTCCAAGGTCCCGAAAAACACCTAAACCTTTCAGGGAAGAAACTATGATATTATATTCTGATATTTTAGGAGGTATTGGTTGGACCCAAACATAAGTTCACGCTTTATTTCCTTACTTTGTTGTTGCTAACTGTCATTTTTTACCTCTACCTTTGCTTGCAAGCAAATACTAGTTTCCGGTGTGTGTAAGTGCCCCCGCTCTCCAGGCAGGCGCTGTTTCGGTGCTTCCTGATGTTCGCCGGGTTGCCTTGGGCACCTGGAGCATCGAATTTCAAGTTTAGGATCAGTCCTAACACGGAGATTTTGGTTTGAATAAACTGGAACAAAACCGGCCATAGCATAAGCAACTAGCAAGTCACTGTGTTTAGTGCTTACCAGCCCCACCTGTACATAGTTTTTTTAAAAAATCATTTCCTTTACACTGTCTATGATCTTTGCCATAATGTCTATGATCTTTGTTTTTGTCCTTGTTTAATTTCACCTGCAGTAAATGGTCCACAGCTTTCAAAGCAACATCAGGGCTATAAAATTCCAGTGTTTGTGGGGTTTTCCTTCACATCTGAGCAATTCTTTGTGACGCCAGCCAGATGTCCTACAATTCAACACAATTCTGACACTTTCTTCCCGGAGACTCAGGTGCCACAGGGGAAGGGCTCCAGTCCACCTCCGGTGCCGTGATGGCTGTGAATGCAGCCCAACACAGAATTATAAATGCACTTAAAACATGAAGAGATGTTTTATGATTCTGTGTTGTCATGTATTTAATGTGTGGCCTAAGATAACTCTTCTTCTTTCCGTGTGGCCCCGAGATGCCACAAGGTTGGACACGCCTGCAAACCTGCTTACTGGTTTCTAGTAATTTCACTTTTTAATATTCCTTTCAGGCTTACTGCAGCCGCAGACAATTTCCATTTGTGTAGCAGTTTTGCATTTGAGAGCATGTTGACCTTCCCTGTGTGCTTTGATCTTCACCCAAACCTGGTGGGGCGAATGTGGCCATGGGGGGCAGCCCTCAGTGACGGAAGAATGAACGAGCCCGAGAAGATGGGGGCCCCACCCGCAGCCATAGGGGTGCAGAGGCTGTGAGCCTAGGCCCCCTGTTCTCTCCGTCCTCCATCCTATGCACACGGTCCCCCCGCAAAGCCTTCAGAAACATGCTGTCCAGCAGCCCCGTGGGCCTGGGTTGCTACCTGCGTAAATCCCGAGACCAGCGTAGTTAGGACCAGTCATGACCCGCTGGGCGATTGCCAATTTGTACCATCTGCACTCCTTCCAGTGAGGCCTGTGCACAAACACACAGTAGAGTATGCTTTAAAAACATCTGCAGAGTGCACGTTGGCTGACCTATACCACTGTGCTTTCCCGTTTTGGACACCCTGGTTTGGTTATTTTTCTGCGCCTGCTTATCCTGTGGTCTTGGATCCTTGCACTGTTCATTTTAAAGTAGGCCAAGGATTCGGATAGAAGTCAGTGGGCTGCGCAGGGTCCGTCCTCGCTCACTGCACCTGCAGTTATGAAGGCTTTGTCACGTTTTCAACCATTCCCAATTCCAAAGACTTATTAACACAGGAAAAAAGCCATTATAAAACCTTCCATTTCAAAGTGCTTTGACTAACTTTATGAAATATGTATCTATAAGATCAGTCATGTTATAATTTTTCATCGCGTGGCATGTGCATTACTTTTTCTGTGTGTCTGTGATCCACATCTGCTTAGCTGTCTGAGTATTCTCCTGACTGATTCTCTTTGAAGAAGCCATTCTTTTTTTTTTATTTTTTTTTTTTATTTTATTTTTAGAGAGGGGAAGGGAGGGAGAAAGAGAGGGAGAGAAACAGCAATGTATGGTTGCCTCTCACATGGCCTTCACGGGGACCTGGCCCGCTACCCAGGCATGTGCCCTGACTGGGAATCGAACCGGACCCTTTGGTTCCCAGCCTGCGCTCAATCCACTGAGCTACACCAGCCAGGGCTGAAGAAGCCATTCTTAATGAAAGTTTCATCTAGTTTCTTTTTAGGTTTATCGGGGGTAAAACTGACAAATAAAATTGTAAGATATTTAAAGTGTGCCCTGCGATGATTTGGTACATCTATACATTGTGAAAGGATCGCTCCTATTTAATTAATTACCGTATCCATCATCTCCCGTATTTTAATTTTTTGGTGAGAACATTTAAGTCCTCCTCTCTCAGAAAGACCATTCTGCTTTATACGGTACAGCGTTGTCAACTGTGGTCACCGTGTTTTACATCACACTCCCCGTTCTGATTCATCTTACATAATCATATGTGTTCCAGAGTCAGTGTGGAGCTGTAGCTCCCAGTGTGTGCGGCTCACCAGGCGTGGCCCCGCGAAGATGGCAGAAGAGGCAGTGTGGTTATTTGGCTGCTTTTGAAATCCTACTTGATTTTACAAAACGTTAGCAAACAGTCCCATCAAATTCATAAATTACATAGCTATTTTAAGAAGTGGTTTGCTGACCTAGTTTTAGTTTTCACATTATTTCAGGGGGCAGATAGATGTACCTCTGATTTTGAAGTCGCCTGCCAATGTAAATATTTCCAAATATCACAGGATTCAGTTCTGTGCCTTTGTGAGGTACACGGAATAATGGTATTGCCCTCGCCAATCGGAAGGTGAAGGAAGGGAGGAAGGATGATATTTTTTTCCTTCCCAGGATATCGGTCTGCTGCTGACAGAGTCCTACCAGAAGTTGAAAATCTTTCTTTTTCATTAATGATTCATCACGCTTCCTGGTTTCAAAAGTCACCCCTGGCTCTGCCCCTAAGTAGGAAAGGAAAAAAAGCTTAGGAAATAAGGAGCGCGTGTACCCTCGAGTAAATCGAAATCTGCCCCTTCCGCAGGAGAGAGCTACGTGTGCGGCTCCATAGAGCCCTTCAAGAAGCTGGAGTACACCAAGAACGTGAACCCCAACTGGTCGGTGAACGTCAAGACCACCTCCGCGGCCCGGCCCGTGTCGTCCCTGGCCACGGCCAAAGGCAGCCCTTCGGAGGTGCGGGAGAACAAGGATTTCATCCGGCCCAAGCTGGTCACCATCATCAGAAGCGGGGTGAAGCCGCGGAAGGCCGTCCGGATCCTGCTGAACAAGAAGACCGCCCACTCCTTCGAGCAGGTGCTCACTGACATCACCGACGCCATCAAGCTGGACTCGGGAGTGGTGAAGCGCCTGTACACCCTGGACGGGAAACAGGTGAGGGGCGCCCCGGGCTGTGGGGACCGTGGCCGTGGAGGCAAGAGTGGAGGGTGGGGTGGGGTGGGGTGGGGGGATTTCTGTGGCACGCGGTGGGAATCTGACACACCCATTCACTGGCGGTGAAAGAGTTGGGTCATTTAGTCGACACAAACACAGAATAAAGTAAACGTGCCCATCTGGGCAGCTTAAAGGATTACTCAGAGATTTCTGCTCTCAGTTGCTAATTGCCTACCTAATGGTGCTCCTGAGCCCTCCGATTCCAACGGTGTCATAAGGTCACGAGAGTCTTGTAGTCTTGAACGTGCCTGAGATGGAGGGGGCACTCTGGCCAGCAGAGGAAAAGCCACATCCTTTCTTTGGCCTAAACAACAGTTTACAGAATTTACTGTCTTGGTAATGGCCACTGGTAAGATTTGTCTAAGTTCTATAGGTTTTACGTACATAGCTAAGGGATACAGTGCTTGCACCGGGTGGCATATTTCTAGAATATTATCCATCTTGTTTTGAAGACATAATTTTGGCATTAAAATGAAAGGGGGTTCTTCAGCGAGGGAATGTAGACGGCAGTTGACCTGGGTGAGTGGACACTTTAATATGCGCTGCTCAGGTGACACGCACGGCGGTCCCAGGAGGACTTCGTGGAGGTTTGACAGCCCGATGCAGCACCGGATAAAAGACACTGGTGTGTGTCCAGTGTGATGGGCTGGCCTTCCAGAGTTTTCTGGTGCGAATGGTTTGTATGGGGAGTACCTATGAAAAACCAAAGCTAGATTCATACATTAAAAGGTCGATCTTAGTAAATAAAAAAATAGAGGTTCCTGAAGGCTTACGCAGTCCAACGGTGAATTAGAAGGAGATGCAAGTACTAGAAGGAATGTTCGGGGTGGGAGGATTCTTTCCCTGGAGATCCATCCAACACTCCGCGTTACAAATTCGCTCAGGAAGAAGGAACGCCTGCCCGCTGTGTCCCCAATCCTCTGCCTGTCTCCTGAAACTCCTCCCACGTGTCCCGTGGATAAGGATTCTGAGGGATGAAACTTCTAGTTTTCCGGAACTAAGAGGGTAATAGCCAGATGTCACCAACATATCAGTGACCAAAAAGTGCACCGCTGGTGCGAGTTGCCGCAGCAGAGGTGTGGGCGGGTCACGTGTGAGCATCCCAGTCAGGAGCGACTGAGCCCTCCTGCAGTTCTGCCCCTTCATGTCACCTGTGCTCCCGACGGGGGTCGACCTGTTTCATAATAGCGTGATTTACGACAAAGGACACCTGTGGATACACCTTCTTCCTCCCCACTCGCCCCAGGGCGTTGGGGGTTCCAAAATTACCACGTGCCAAACGGGAAGTCCAGTTGGCCTGTGTCAGTCCACTCGGAGATGGACCGGTCCTTTGTGTGGTCTAAGGATGAGTTCCTAGAATTGGTCCTTTGATGTTCTCGATCGTTTTTTTCTTTTTAGGAATTTACTGAGTGTCTCTATTTGACCATGGCTGGTTTTGCTGCGGGTCAGGTAGTGTGATGGTTTAATAAACCAAGTTCAAGGTTTAATAATGTCAGAGGGCCAGAATTCGTGTCTTTGACTCGGCCACAGACTGTTTATGTTTTTAGCACATGGCTCACCGGAGCCTCATTCCCCTCCCCAGGAAAACACGGGTAAACCGACTGCCCGTTTCGCAGAGTGTGTGAGAGGGGAAGTGTGATAACACACGTAAACGCAATTTTGAACTATAATAATAATACGATAGCTTTAGTGTGCAGATGTAAATACTTTGGATGTATTAGCAAGTTCAATCATCACAACGGCTTGATTATTACCCCTGTGTAGCAGAGCAGGGTGCTAAGGCTCAGAATGTGTTGGAAGCCAGACTAGCATGTCTAAGCCCACACGGACTTGGATTTGAACCTGTCTCTCTCCAGAGGCTGTGCTTGTAACCGCTGCACCACCACAGATTATGTTAAGGCACCAACCAGACGTCCATGTTCAAGTGGGTGATGCGTCCACAAACTATTGCCTGGAAGGTGCCCGCGGTGTGGTTTTCTCCCGCGGTTGCCAACCGACCGTCGCCTTCCCCTGGGTTTCCCGTCTCGCCTTCGGTTCGGCCAGTTTGGCGTGTGCTCTGCGGTGGCGGCGCACTCTCTCCGGAGCAGGCGAGGACAGGGACGGGCTGCGGAGGAGTGGACGGGGAAGGGATGTAAAGACGTCGTCGTGCTTGGCTTCCTGGGGGGACGGAGATGCTTCCTCCTGGGCCCTGCGGGTCTTTGGAGCTGTTTCTGTTCAGAAGAGAAATCGGGCCCTGTGAGGGGTTTGTTAGGGTCCCAGGACAACCCTGCAGACACCAGGGCCTGACGGCCCTCCTCGGACACACCGCTGCCGTCCCCCACGCCTCCCGGGTCGTCAAGCACAGCCACAGGAGAGGGGCGGGCGGCACGGGGGTCCATGGGGCTGTCCCGGGACACCCCCTGAGGTCGCGTGTTCCACCTCTTTCTCTCTTCAATAGTGTAACCGAGTTCTTAAGTCAAATAGACAAATGGCACGGGAAACCCAGGGCCCGATAACGTGTTCAGAGGTGAATTGGGGGGTGGGGATTGAGGATACAAAATTGTTTAAAAGCATCGGCAGCTCAAGGGCTTTGAGTGAGTGAATAGATGTGCCGGCTTTTCGGATCCCTTTGTGCATCCTGTGGCTGCGATGTGTCCACAGGGTGGGAGCCAGGGACGCGGGGTCCCGGAGGTGGCACCGTGATAGCCCTGCCACCTGTTCTGCAGAGATGGCACCCGAGGGCCAGGCTTTAGGCTGCGTGCTCTTCTCACATGTCCCTGCTCTGCGTGGCCTCCTTGCTCCTTGGCCTCTTGGGTTTGCTTTAAGCCTTAACCCAGCGTCCCGTGCGCGGGGGGGTTCAGGGGCTTCGAGTCTTTCGGCCGAGGCGAGCGCTCAGCTGGGGAAGGGCTGCGCCGCTCGGGAACATTTGCGGGCAGCTGCGGTGTCTGCGCACGGCCCTGGAGGCTCCTGAGCAGCCCGTCCCCGAGCAAACCCTTTCTAGTTCTCTCAACTCCAGTTTTTACTCAGGCCCTCGAAGCGTCGAAGGAAGGTTGCCACCCCCTTGCCCTGTCCTCACACCCCCGGGGGGTGGGGTGGGACGTGCTCTGCTCACCAAGTGGCTGAGGGCCCAAAGAAGTACTTGCTGTGTCTTAACGTTGGGGATGCGTCACTTGTCTGGGCCATGGTGACAGGGCCCCCACGCTGGACGGGGGTCATTCTTCAGCCAGAGTGGGGCCCCGTCCCTGTCTCCCCAGCTGAGGGGAGTGTGCGGGCTGTGACGTCTCCCTTGTGTCCCGTCTGGGCTGTGGACAGCGGGGCTTCCGTGGGTGATTCTCTCACCCTGCCCGGCAGCCACTTCCAGAGGTCCCTGGAGTGAGACTGTTTTTTTAAGTGATTAAAATAAGCCCCCAGGGTCGAAGATTTGCTGCAAAGACGTACTTGCACAGCTCCTGACGCCTCTCCCGGGAGCAGCTAAGCTGGCTGTCTTCAGCTGCTGGGTCTTATAAGTCGGTGGTTCCTGAATCCTTGCATAGAGGCAGAAACCACAGCGATTCTTAGCACAGCAGACAAGCCTCAGTGTAGGGATCATAGGGAAGACGCTTCCCCCTCCCCACTGAAGTAGAGCAACCGTTCAAAGTAGCGTCGAAATGGCACAGCAGTGTTGATAAACGAGATTGCTCTTTCAGTAGAAAACACGCACAGCCCCATCCTACTTATTCATCGACATCAAGGCTCTGTGCAAAATAGCAGCACAGGAAAACCTCACTCAAGGATTAGACATTCGCACCAGACGTGCCTTCTAAAACCTGCCACCGCGAGCACGCGCGGGTGAGCAAGTGGCCTGCTGTCGTGCTCACACGGAAAACACTGGGAACCATGCGGTGGAAGCCGAGTTGCCCGCGAACTGACTGGGAGGCAAAACTGTGAGGGCAGGTGTTCTGGCTGCCGCCTCCATCCATTCGGGTGGCGGTAGCAAGTCCTGCAGACTAGGTGGCTTGGACGCCACAGAAATTTATTTCTCACAGTTCCAGAGGCTGCCGGGCCAGCACCGAGGTGCCAGCAGCTCTGGCCTGGTGACAGCCCCCTTCCTGGTTCACGGGAAGCCAGTTTTTGCAGCGGGAGAAGCTGGGGAAACTCTGGGGCCTCTTTTTCCGGGCGCGACCTGATCACACCCCGCAGGCCTGTCTCCTGAGACAGCCACCTTGGAGGGCATGTTTCAGCACAGGAATGTGGGGACTCACACACGTTCAGACCATGGCAGCTGCCAACTCAGGGACCCCAGAAGCCGTCAGTAAATGAATTAGTTACTGGGCCATCTCTGTCTGTTTGCAACATTGAATCCCTTTCCGTGTTATAAACATAAAGCTCAAAAGTTGCTTGCAAATGAGCCATAATAATTGGAGTCATTTATTTTAGGTAACTAGTGTATGAGCTTCTGGGAGTCTGGGAAATGGTAGTGGTGATCGATAGGAATCTGTCAAGCACTTATCACAAAATGGTCTTTGGTTTTTAATATGGAATTCTAATGTGAAGTGAAAGTAATTTGGTTCACACTTGAGTTTAGAGAGTTCTGAATGTTTTCCCCCACTTACAAGTTAAAAAGTCATACACATTACTGCTACATCTGACCTTGGCAATGAGTGGGCACAGAAAATGTGAAAACCAAGAGATTTCCAAGTGAAAAGGAGTTCAGGATGTGACAGGATTTGGTTGGACTGGAAAAGGAGATTTTTCTGTAGCTGCTGGTCGCAGTGGCTATTTTAAAAGTAAAACGGCGATAGCCCTAAATGACTTCTTGAAGCACATTTTAACCCTTTATTCTTGGCAGACAGAGTTTTTACTGTTACGATTTGGTGTATTATCTATGTCGTGAAAGTGAATGTGGATACCTCTTAGTTTTGTTTGTAATCGATGTAAAAAATAGTGGATACAAATAAGTTAGCTTACATTTTAAAATGTCAAATTAAGGTTTCCTTCAGAAACTCAGGGCATATGTCAAATCAGCCTCATGATTTGCTCTAGAGCTCTGAGTTGATGGGAAATCTTAGCTGTTTTCAAAAAAAAAGTAGCTCAGAGCCATTAGGATGCTTCACTGAGGGCACAGGTGGCAAGCGCAAGGCCCACCGCCAAATCCGCCTGGCACCTTCTACCCGGCGGCAGCACCGAGCTCCTTGCCCCTGATTAAGGAGGAGTTACGTGTACACAGTCCTAAAGTCACATTCGGACCTTTGAAGGCCACCGTGAGGCTGATGGGGCCCCCGGTGACAATGAGTTCGACATCCCTGACTTAGGGAATTAAGGTGTTCAGAATAGAACGTGCTGTTTCTGGTCACCGGCCTTTGGTTGCTTTTCAGGACTTGTAAGCGACTCCTGTCCTTGCGTAGATATTAATTCCCCCAACTGGGGACTGTCCGTCCTTCTCTTCCAGTCTGAGCTCATCTGACAGTGGGGTTAGTTATGGTCACCTGCGGTGACACGCATTTTAACGCTCAGATTGGTTCCAGCAAAAGTCAGTTTTCTGTGAATTGAGTTCTAGTTTACTGTGAGGCGAATTCTGTAGTGTCCCGCCCCAGAACTGGACAAGTGTGCCCCTCGAGTGTGCTGAGGGCCGCTTGGCCACTTCCTGGTGAGGCTGTGGGCTTTGGGAGGATCCTCTGGGGCGCACGTCTGCTTCTGTGAAGGCTGAGAGCCCCGATTTGGCCCGTGAGCCTCATCTGCCCTCAGGGGGCATGTTGGAGGGATGGAAAGAACTTGGACTTGAAGAATAGGACAGGCGTCCCTTGGTTTGTCCCTCAAACCACCAACCTTCCAGTTAACAGCCAGGCGTGCTAAGTGATCACACCACAGAGACCCAGGAACTTGGACGTGAAAGTCAGCTGGGCCTGTGCTCAGATTTCAGTCTGAAAAACCGAGCTGGCTCGAGTTTCTCATTCAGGCCTGGAGAAAGAAGTTAGTTCCCCACTTAAGTGATTACTGCCATTTAACAATCCTGTCTGTTGAATTTCCTTGTAACAAGGGAATTGGCTTAGATACGCTGTAATTTAAGGATAGATGTATGCATCTCATAATACAGGGGGGAAAGACTAGTTTTTGCAGACTAGTTTCAAGCACAGACTTAAGACTGATAGGCTGAGCTTGCGTCTGTCCCCCACGCTGGCCACGGTGGAGTCTGTTCTCCCACTGGGAAGAGTTACTTCCTGGCTCTTCCTCAGCTTTCTCGTCCGTGTAATGGGGACAATGATAACCATGCCTGCTTTGTAAGTCGTCACGGGGCTTAATGAGACGATCTACATGACGCACTCACGCATCTCACTAAGTTGTCGCCACGGCCCTGCAAGGCCGGCACCCTCTCAACCTCGAGATTCAGCTGCGGGGCGGCTGCCTCTACGGCCTGCTTCCCGCTCCCCCAGGTTGTGTGGGCCCATAGCCCCCATCCCGGGGGCTCTGCTGAGGGCCCACCACAGGTGGCCCCGCCGTTCTTGGCGCTGCTGCCTGCTGCCAGGCCTGTCTCTCCCGTCCGCATTCCTAGGGGGAGGCAAGGGACAGTGTCCAGCTGGCCTCCGCATCTCTAGGGTCCGACTGGCAAGTGGTTGTTCCATAAGTAATCAAACAGCTGAGTGAGGAGTGACCAGTTTGCCATGGCAACGCCTTTAGCACAGGGCTTCTGGGGACCTTACAGGTCGTGCCCTTTGGCGGCTGATTGGGCGCCGGGTGGCCCCCTCTGCCTGGGCCCCTCAACTGTCAGGGGCTCCTCTCGGTGCTTCTTTCTTAGCTCAGGCTCCTGTGGGAACAACAGAGCAACAAACAAACGAACCCCATCACCTTTTAGAGCGTTTTCTCTGTAGGAAGATGCCGTTCACCCTCTGAGTCAGGAGAATTGCCCTAAACCCTCCAGCCGTTGCTGCAGCCGTCCAGCGAGTAACGGGAAGAGCCGATCAGCATGCTCCATGAACATAAAAATCGGCAACAGGCCAATGAGAGACGCGCCGGGGGACAGCCCCTGGCTCAGCAACCATCGTGGCAACGTGGCACCTGCAGTGGCCGGGGTTGCGTGCCGCCGGAGAACAAGATGTCGCAGAAGACTTTTTCAATGAGTTTATGTCTTTGAAACTAAAAGAAACAGAAGAGACAGGTTCTGAAATTAAATGGAACTTTAAAAAAATCCAATTGTGAAACCTGAACTCTGCTGCTAATAACACTCCCTAGAAAGAAAGGCACTGGTGGGAGATGCAGGTTTCAACGGGCTTTTTCTCTGGTACGATGCAGGTACGGTCGCTGCACAGAATTGGGAAGCAAATGAGAAAACAGCGAGATAAATTAAAATGATTTACAGTCTCATGGACAAGATGGCTCTTGCTAATATTTTCACTTCTTTCCTTTGCTTTTTTTCTTAAAAAAATTGAGACCCTACTCTGCATACAACTTGGCTTATTGCCTGCGATTCCGTGAGATGCTAGGTGCCTTCATGCGGGAAATGTTGTGAACTTACTAAGCTGTCTCCTCTCTGTCGTTGCCCCTGTGCCTTCCTGTCTGGCCATTTGTCCCTGGAACTTCTCCTGGGCACTCTCAGACTGGGGAGTGACCCTTGAGATGTTCCATGCGATTGGTTATTGGAAATTAAAAGTATGTCAGAATTTATCCATTCTGTCAAGAACCCTTCTGGAAAAAACAAAACAAAACTGTAGACATATTTCAAGCAGTGTCTGATAAAGTAAGTCTAGTCTCATCCATAAAAACCAGGTAACTGGGGCTTTTTAGGTCAGTACAACCCTGGGGTTTCACTCCCTGAGGAGTCTCTCCCTGAGGGACGAAGCACAGGGTAGTTTCCCTTCTGAGTCTGTATCTTCTCTGCTTTGTGTTAAAACAATGTGGACGCGCGTGTAAGACCAACACATCGTGGAGAAGGAAGACGGGACTTTGTTGACTTCCATGTTCTTTTTCAATGGACTTTATGAGATATCTATGCAACATTTTAAGCTCTTGAAGTATTGAGAAGATTTTAAAGACATTTAAAGTCTCGAAAAAGACATGAGGACAATGGTAATGTATATTGCAGATACATGAATGCTTCTCTGAGCTATTGCTACTCCTTCTTGATTTTCCCTAAGTTTCCTTCTGGGAAACCGGCTTAACTGAGATTCTGCTTCATTTCACGACTGCCATATTCTTGGCTACCCTTATCAGATGCTTCATGTTTATTAAATGACATTTGATGGTTTTAGCTTGTGGCGCAGAGTCTGACAAGTAGAACCACAGAGTCATAGGGCTGGGCGTGCCCTGAGGAGAGCTCTTTCTAGTGTTTCTTTTTCTGTACTTGGAATACCATGAACTAAACATCCTTGCCAGGTGGTAAGATAAAATCAATATTTTATTTTATAATCTTCAACTGAGGATACGTTTATTGATTTTAGAGGGAGGGGAAGAGGGTAAGGAGAGAAAGAGAGAGAAAGAGAGAAGGAGAAAGAAAGAGAAGAAACATCGATGTGAGAGAGACATCAATTGCCTGCCTCCCATGGGCACCCTGACCGGGCATCGAACCTGCAACCTTTGTGGTGCATGGGGCAATGCTCTGACAAACTGAGCCACCCAGCCAGGGCCACAGGGGAATTTTTAATATGTACAGGAAATGGAGGAGTAAAGTTTGAAAATACTTTCCAGGTAGGATGCCTAGTGATTGAGTGGCCAAGCATCTCAAGTACCATATACTTGGCTGTTGAGACAAGGGTGGATGGGTAAACTTGTGTGCAGCGATCGGAATGGGGCACTTTCCTTCTGTGGCAGCCCGGGAGGCTGAGGGACCGAGGAGGGGTGCCCTGGTCAGCCCGGCCGGCTGCGGGCAGGGCCTGCACCCTGTGGAGGCAGATGGCCTTGCAAACAGCCATGCAGTGACTGGTGATCCCATCAACAAGGGCTTTTAAAAAATATTTTATTCATTTATTTTTGGAGATGGGGGAGGGAGGGAGAAAGTGAAGGAAACATTGATGTGTAAGAGATACATCAATCAGCTGCCTCTTGCTCACCCCCAGCTGGGGACCTGGCCCGCAGCCCAGGCGTGTGTCCTGACTGGGAATCGAACCAGTGAATTTTTGGTTCACAGGCCACGCTCAGTCCACGGAGCCACACCAGTCAGGGCCACGGAGACTGTTTTGAATGGGAGGGTCAACTCTAACTCTGGGGTTAAAGCTCCAAGTTGGAGGAAAATAAGCAGCTCTAGAAGTGCGTGGGGCCTCTGCATGGAGACGCAGCGGAAGGCGCGCTTCTGCCCTCGGTCGATGCGGTGAGCCTGCGGAGAATAAAATGGCATGTTTCTCGGGCCTTTCCAGGGCTCGGTGCGCCGTGGAAGGCGTTGTGCAGACGTGTTGTCCTCTCTGTTTCCGGGTGACATCGAGTTTCCCTCTATAGCAAAGCCGCTTCTCCTTCGTCTACGGGTCACGTCACTTTGGTGGGCTGAGCCATCCTTGTGTGTTTAAGAAAATGCGGCCATTTACTGAACTCTGGTTGCAGTTACAACAGTTACTAACCTTACGGGAAAAGAGGGGCTCTCAGAATGTCTTGTGCTGAGGCCCTGGGATCCCCACAGGGGGGAACTACCCCCCTGAGACATTTCACAGTGTGAGCCGCTGTCCACAGAGGGCGCAGAAGCCCAGACCTGCAGAGTCTGTCAGGGGAAAGGACGCCGGGCACTGGTGTCATTTCATCTTTTTGCACGGAAGCGAAGATCCTCTTTGGATTTATTTGCGTTAGCAAAAACAGGTACTAAGGTGGGGCTTCCTTAAAGCAACGTGGTTGAATGTTCAGAAAATGAGGGCTACCTGTCTGTGTATATGGTCGGTTCAGAAAGTATTCAGCCATGTACTATGAAAAATGGAGACCTTTCCTGAAGAAGATACCAGATACAAGAAACACTGTACACAGGACAGTGACCCCTCAGTCTCCTGCAAAGTAGGCACCTTGGGACCTCACACAGTTCTCCCAGTTGCCACCAGCTGCCCCATTGTATTTTCCTGAATCTCATTGACAGTCTGAAATCTCTTCCCTTTCAAAGAGGATTTTAGTTTTAGAAAAATCCAATAGTCACAGGGCACCAAATCTGGGCTGTAGGGGGGCTGAGTCACCTGGGTGATTTGATGTTTTGCTAAAGAACTCTTCACGAGATGTGATGCATGAGCAGGTGTGTTGTCGTGATGAAGCTACCAATCACCAGCTGCCCACAGCTCTGGTCTTCTGAATGATTGGAAAAGTTTCCGCAAAGGAATGTTCAAGCTTAATGCAAAATTTGATGCAGATTTGTTGCTCTACTCACTCAGTTATTTTAAATGTGATAGCCACACAGCACACATGCTCACTCAACAGTGTCTGCCATCCCCACTGACTAGTACAGCGAAGTCGTCACTTTTCACACATGCGCATTCCAGTCCACTGTCCTTGGCTGCCAGGTGACATCGATTCCATGCAAACCATTCTCGTTATGTTAATAATGGCTGTATTTTTTCTGGACAGACCTCATATACCTGTATGTCTATAGATATAGATGTAACTATATAGATATTTATATACAGATATATTTTTTCTTGTTCAAAGCCATCTTCAAATCCCAAAACAAGTTTTAGTCTCCCTCATGAGGTTTTCCAGGCGTGGGGAAGAGAGGCTGGTGCCAGGCTTACATCCACAGGCCCCGGGCTCGGTTCTGGGTACCATTCTGAGGTTGATGAGTTGCTGAGATTGCTTTCCACGTATTTCTTTCCTGCCTCCTCCTCGGTGACCCGCCCGCCCACAGAGCCAAAGGGGTTGGGTGGCTACATTGGAAGGGTGGTGTACAGAAGATGCAGGTCCAAACCGACGGGACTGGTTTACAGATTTTAAGGCCCCCTTTGGGGGAACAGTTTTCTCACATAGTAAGGGGAATGGTCTTTATTATAAGCCCCTTCAGCAAAAGCTGACCACAGAGAACAGGAATGAAGAATAAGAACGACACAATGGGAAAAAATGACTAATTCTGATGACTTGAAAGAAATCAAAAACCTGTATCTTCAGCTGAGGGTGTTTGTTGGTTGGTTTGTTTTAGTCAGTGGCTCTGAAATTTGGCGGCTCATGTTCCCCTCTGAGACTCGCGCCAGGCGCTGGCCTGGGACTGCTGCCCCAGGAAAGTCACATCCACCCGCGAGGAGGCAGCCGTAATGTTTTCATGACGTGCTCATCAGTGTTCAGTCGTTTGTCCCTCGGAGGGAGTTTATACGTCCTTGGTATTTGCAGACACGAAGTCTGCTTTAGACTGTGTTTAATCTCCTAGAAGCAGCCAGGAGACTGGGCCCATGAAGAGAGAGGAGAAGGTGAATTCTGCCCCCGTGCTCTTTCATGCCTCGGATTCCTAAAAGGCCGGGTTCTTGACAGAATTCCCTATTCGCAGGGAAATTACGTAGTTCCTGGGCCACGGGTTGGCTTTCTTTCCCTGGCGTCTGTATCAGAGCAAAAACCTAAAGCCTGCTGTGCCCAAAGAGACAGCCTGGCAGTCGGTCCTTCTTTACACCGTCCTACTTCCTTTGTAATTCTCCTGTTTCCTTCGCACGGCCCTTTGTGTTTTAAATTTGTGTGAGGTAATCTTATTTTTCTTCTCATCTAGTCCTTTTCCTTGCAGGAAAGGCCAGTCCCGCCCTTTGGTGGATTTTCCTCCCACAGCGATGCTCTCCAGAGCACTTTATCCCGGGCAGCGCGCTGCCCAACTGGTGATGTGTTTCCCAGCCGATGGTTCGAGTCCCCCTGGGGGCCCCGGGTGTGTGTTCCAGTAGTGGCATTTGTTTCAATATCCCTTAAAAACGCCAAGTATCATCGTTGCTTAAAAACCTTTCCCTCAAACAGGAATCAATGTGGGAGCCACTGAGAGGCTATCACGTAGCAGCGCGTGGCGGCTGAGTGAGAGTTCCCGTGGCCGGGTTCTCCATGGGCTTGTCACTCTGCGAGCGGCCCCTGCTGGGGTGTGGTTTTCACTGTTCTGCAGCTTTAAATCCGTTTTATTCTAAGCCCTATGTCGTTAAATTCATGTTCATAATGAACCACCAGTGAAAGATAGGAAAGTGACGAGCAGCAGGACGTGAAGCGCTGACGGCAGTGCCGTGTTTATTCGGCACGTCAAGGTGATTCTAGTACTTACCAAACTCATATTAAAAAGAAAACACAGTGTGATTTTATTCAGCTTAGTTTTTATTTACTGAGATTAGAACTGTCTGCTCGAACTATTATTAAACAGATGATACTTTTTGGCACAAAAGGGACATCAGGACATAAAAGGCACTTTTAAAATATTGTAACATATATTTTAATTCATCTATATTTTATTCTTTAATTAATTAATTTTTTTATAGGGGAAGAGAGAGAGGGAGAAGAATATAAGTGTGTGGTTGCCTCTTGCATGTCCCACACTGGGGACCTGGCCCGCAACCCAGGCATGTGCCCTGACTGGGAATTGAACCAGCGACCCATTGGTTGGTAGGCCAGCACTCAATCCACTGAGCCACACCAGCCAGGGCTCATCATATTTTAATAAAGATTGGATTCTACTACCAAATAAAATATAGTCACTTTTATTTTTATTATCAGTTATACATTTGCCATATAGATTAAAATTACTTGAAAACATATAACAGGTTAATTGGGAAGAACAAAAATTTTTGTATTTCATAAGTATCATCCAAGTTCAGTGAATGCCCTTGCTAATTTAAACCATTCATTGAAAGTAACTATCATTCAGACATGTCAAAATGAATTAAAAATTCCTTAGGGTGTTCAGTAGGTCAACTAGTTCTGTGAAGAGATTCTTGGGGAACAAAGGGACCAGAAACACAGGCGCCTGAATTGTAGAGGGTGACTGAATATTGGGGAGTCAATGCGTACCCCTGTGTCTCTAACATGGCAGGTGCTTGGTAGACATTCACTAACAGAGTTTATGCTTGATGTCCAGTACTTTACAAGTGTTGATTTCATTAAAAAATGGACGTCCTCCAACTGTGTATGGAGACTTAACGAGGTGGCTTGTAGCCACTGCGGCATCTTGGTCCTGGGAGGTTCATCCCAGCAAGATGTGTGCTCACAGACCCCGAGACCTGGAATCGTGGCGTGGAGTGTGGTTTCACCTGCACACCGATGGCTGTTAGCTCCGGGGGAACATGTGCCGGCTCTGTCCATCTGGAGACCGCTCAGAGGCTCGGCCAGTCAGCTCCCGGTGGCTGCACGGGAAAAGTCAACCACGTCAGCACATAGTTGGTGACGTAAGCCAGTTGCAGTCAAAGTCTGGCACAGAAGTAAGAAGGTCAAGAGCATCTCATGACTCTTTATGTGATGGTTTAAAATATTGATGAAAATAATACTTTGGGAGTTCTCAGGCGTATTGATAATATCGAAGTTTATATCAAAGTTGGCACTTAAAACGTCCGTTACTAATAATTTATCTTTGGCAATAGGTGATAAGAAGACATTTTTCTCAACAGATAACAAATCTGTAGGTTAGTTTTGTTTTCCAAGACACATCTTGGTGACATAATCACATGACTTAAAAAAAATGGAACAATCGTTAGTTTTGATGGGACCGTGGTCTGTGTGAGTCTGCCCCAGGAACAGTTTATAAAAACCGCACTGGATGCCGTAGGACCAACGGGAAGGAGGACAGTTTTGCATTGGCTTGTTGTTCTCCTATCGGATTGGACACCCTGTTCGTCTTCATTTTTCTTCCCGTGACCAGCTGGTGCCTTGCAGGCAGTCTTTCTGACAGGGATGCAGTGGGGACATGGGTAACGGAAGGGTGGTTGCCGCTTTCCTGGTGTGGTTGATGTCGCAGAAAGCCCAGCTCAGCGGGGCAAATCCTGACGTAGGGTAACCGTTTCCAGAACTGGGCTCGCGTGCCCCTGCCCCCATTCGTCCTTCCACTTCTGTGCAGTCAGCCAGTGCCTTTCTAAGAAGACTCCCAAATCTTCAAGCTTCTTGAAGATCTCAAGGTTCTGGCCTCCTTTGTAGCTGTTTCTTCCAGCAGACTGTGCACAAGAATTTTTGAACGATTTCTGCAACACAAGACCCCCATGGGCCCAGTGGTGTTTATCAGTCATTCAAAAACCAAGCAGCCAGCTGTGGCCCCTGGAGGTCCAGTTTGTGAAGCCAAGAGTTGCCCACTGTCTGGCGGGAAAGGGAAGGGAAGACGATGAATCCAGCTACAGTCTGGCCGCCCTCATCGGTTTTACGTCCTCTTCGTCCTGCCAGGGGAGAACCTCTCGCGGGGGCTCACTGCCCGTTCTGCGTGAGTTCTCGAGTGCCTCAGGAGTGACTGATGTTCTCCTCTGTCATAGTCTCACCTAAGTGTCTCTTGGCCTCATCTGTTGTTAATGCCGAGAGACAATGAAATTTAGTTTTTCTCCTGTTGATAAAAGCAATTGTTTGAGAAAGTCTTTAAAAATTTTTTGTATTGTTGTTCAATTACAGTTGTCCCCATTTTCCCCCCATTACTCTCCTGTGCTCTACCCACCCCCCACTCCCACATTCATTCCTCCCCACCCACCCCGTTGTCCTGTCCTTGGGTCCTACATACAACGTGCTTGACTTGCCCCTCCCACCTCTTTCCCCATGATCCCCTCCCCCACCTCTGGTCGCTGTAAGTTCTTTATTTCTGTGTCTCTGGTTCTATTTTGCTCGCTTGTTTGTTTTGTTGATTAGGTTCCACTTATAGGTGAGATCGTATGGTATTTGTCAAGAAAGAAATGTCTTAATTTGACCCTTCTCTGCGCTTTTCTAGCGCATTCTAATTAGTTATAAAAATAGTGACCACAAAACTTAGAGAAATCCAGGGGGAAATGCACCCGTGGACTCGGACACGCGAACACACCTCACAGACCTCGTGCTGGACAGGCGCCCAGAACGTCTGTGAGAAACGAGCGCCCCCACCCGCCCCGGGAAGCCCGAGGGCCGGCGCAGGGAGCCTGGCTACGGAGTACCGCGGGGGGCGGCTCACAGTGGGCCCTCAGTTAGTTAATGCTTGTGGAATTAAAGAACATGAATGAGAAAAGTCACGGGAAGTGCTGTCTCCGGAGGAGTCCCGTGGATCGATCACTCGTTACTGGTGACGTTGCAGGCTGGCTGGGGTGCGCACCATACAGCGTCTGTTTCTCAGACTCACGGCGCCTCCATCCTGTCGAGGAGCCTTTGTCTGGTTTGCCGTCCCCGCATTTTGAAGGGTGCGTGGGCATTCATTGACAACACAGGCCTTGGACGTTTTGTCACAGCCATTTACATTTTCATTATTGTCATCTGGGTGGTGATTGTGTATGTTCCAATCTGCCAGATGGGGGGGCCTGGAGTCGAGCTGACGAGGGGCACCCAACGGAGTATTTAATCACAAAATGGAAGAGAAATCGCAGAGACTGGTGTCCATGGGTCAGTCGGCAAACTAGGACATTTCGGTGTATTTTCGAGACCTTCCTCGCCCTTTGAAGCCACCGACCGAGGACGCAAAGGCCCTGACCAGGAGCAGTGAGGGCTCGTGGCCACCCTCTGGCTCTGTCAGGACAGCCGGGCGTCGTCCTCCGTGAACGTGGCGCTTCCTCGTGGCCTGAGAGGGGCGGCGTGTTTCCTTCTGCACCGCCCTCTGCGAGGATCTTTAAACATCAGTTCGGAATGTGTGGGTGATTGGCTAACATGGAGCAGGTGCTTGGGGAAGTCCACTGAGATCCCAGAAATTCTTACACTGCCGAGATTTGTAAAGAAGTCACTTTTGTCGGCAAAGCCCACCCCTGGAACTGTCACTTGGGCTCCTCAGGAGCTGGGCTTGTGAGCACTTACCCCTTTCCCTCCCCGAGACCGTCTGCTCGGAGTCCCTTCTGTCCCCGAGGGGCCAGGAGCAGGGTCAGCGGTGCGGAGGAGAAAATGCTAGATGGGCAGTGAGGGTTGTCTAAACCAGCCCATGGATCTGACTCTTTTTTTTTCATATGCAAATGTTTTAGCGACATCAGGGCTTTCTGTCAACTTCCACTTCAGTGAGGTTTAGACACTGTGCTCTCTTAGGGTGGTCTGACTGAGGACTGTATTTTTTGGGGAATTCAAGCGACGAATGATGTGTCCAAGTGATTGCTGAAGGAGCGACACTGGTGAGGAGGTTATCCAGGGGCGATTGTGGCCTCGCCTCCCGCCCTCCTCGGGGGAGGCTCCCGCAGCGCTGGCCCGTGGTGGGGCTGCGTCCGCTCCCAGTGGCTGGGGTCTGAGCGGCCAGCCCTCACTCCGGGCCAGTGGGTGTTACAGGAAAGCAGTTTCTCCATGGGACAGCCACGGGAGCCAGACTCTCTGCTCCATTTCCGCCATCTCTCTACTTCGTCCAATACGTATTAGTGGCGTCATGCAATCCTTGTAACTGTTGTGAGACCTGTGAGTGTGTGAGAGTGAGTGTATGAGTGAGCCTGTGTGAGTGTGCGTTTGGGGCGAGTGGATGGATTCTGCTGGCATCCCCGGGCTTTCTTCCCAGGCCTGCGTTAGAAATCCAGAACAATGTCACCTCACAGCAGGGCCGTTGCTTTACAGTGAGGACCTGCTTGGCCAGGCCACACCGTCCTCGTGGGACAGCTAAGGTAGGACTCTGGGAATCTGCATTGGAAAGCCGCCCGTTAGCCCTCTAGTCTTTTGAAGTGTGGGTGGTCTTTATAAGTAGTTTTCAGCATACTTTAAAAAAAAATCTGACTTTGAATTTTTTTTTCCGCTTCATTAGATCTTTTTATAATCTGGCCAAAAAGTTGTCCAATAGTGCACCAAGGGGTAAGATTGCATCTTCAAAGTTCACATTATTTGTGAAGCCTTTGTGAGAGTAGACCGTATTAAACAGGAGTAATTTGAGGAAAAATATATTTGAGGCAGATTGAGTTCTTAGCTTCATTATGCTTATAATTTTTAAATTCTGATATTATTTCTCTCAAAGCTGCTTTCATTTGAAACTTTTAATTCATGTTACACTGATTTTATGCACGCTGAAACGTTCGTTTGGTGGTCGAGGTGACGCAGACTTTTCCCAGACACTGAAGTCTGTAACTGTTTCGAGCAGGATTCTCAGCCCTGCATCCCTGACGTTTTGCTCCGGATCATCCTTTGTTGACGGGGCTGCTCTGTGCACCGTGGGAGGTGCGGCGGCATCGTGACCTCTACCCACTGGACACCAGCAGAGCCACCACTCCCCGAGTTGTGGCAATCGAGAATTTCTCTAGCCCTGGCCGTGGGGCTCAGGGGGTTGGATGTCATCCCGCAAAGGAAGGTTTACCCCCTTCCCCCAGTTCATCTGTCCCCACGCCCAGAAATGACCGCCTGCCTGCTTTCCTTCTGCGCATGTCCAGCCATGGACGGGGCAACCCGCAGGGCCCGGGAGGCTTTGTTTAAAATCCTGGCAGTAGAAGCGAGTCGTTCCCGATGGTGTGGCAGGCTCCGAGTCCTCCATTCCCTGAAACTGTCTCCGCAGCCTCTCTCCTCGCCTGCCCTGCGGGCGTGCGCGCTGCCTGCAGCGTCACGCACACTTCCTTCCCTTCTGGGTTTGCACGGTCAGCGATTCAGGCTTGAGCGGCTGCAGCAGCCTGAGCTTTGCACGTGGCTGTCACATCCTTTCCTCCCTCAGGGACCTGCTGCCACTCCACAGGGTGACCTTCTAGGCTTTTCCACAGCCGCCCTCCCACCGCCTCCTCTCCAGCCACGCAGCACCGAGGCGCTGCCGCTGCAGTGGAGCTCGCAGGCCCTTCCCGTCCTGTGTTCAAGGCCGCGTCCTGCGCTTGGCTTGGCTCCTCTCCCTGACTGAAGTGCCCCTGCTCCCTGGGTCAGTGTTCGTCTCCCCGAAACAGCCTTCCCCATGGGCGGCGAGTGTCTTTGTGAGGAGGGCATCCTCCTGGAAACCTTGTCCGAAAGCAAATTCATGGAATCCAAGCCTGATTTTTCTCGTAAGAAATGACTCATGTACTATGGACTGGCATTGAAAGTGACAGTGTATTCGTGTTTTCTGTCACGGTGTTCTACGTGCACACAACAGACGCCCACGTGGGGACTCCACCCGGAGCCCGCCCGACTGTGTTCCCATCAGCCCTCTGCCTGCGGTCGCACCACCTCCCGGGCCCTGGCCCCACCGTATTCTTTCAGGTGAAGTGAACGCTCAGTGGGAGTTTCTGCCTGGTTGAAGGCCTTGAGCCAACGGGTCACTGCCAGCTTGGAGGGGCTTCCCACCAGGCCTCAGTCCTGTGAGCGCCATTCAGGGCCCCACCGGGCTGCATGAGGGAGGAGGACGTGGCGGAACGCTGCGCTGTGGCTGCTGTGACTAAACACTGCCGGCCGGGCGGCTGGACAGTGAGCAGTTTTGGAGGCTGGGCAGCCCAAGGTCAAGGTTCCAGAAGATTTGGTGTCTGGTCAGGACCTGCTTCCCACATTGCAAGCCGCTGCCTTGGTAGAGAGAGAGAGAGACCGCTCTACTGTTTCTTCTGCAAAGGCACTAACCCACCCTCGTGGCCCCTTCTGGAACAGTTACCCCCAGAGGCTCCCCTCCAATCTCATCGCACTGGAGGGTGGGGCTGCGACACAGGAGTTTGGGGGAGACGCAAACGTTCAGTGCCCAGGACTTACCTTTCCAATGTACTGTGCAGTGAGAGAATCGGGTGACCACCACGCACAGAGCAGACGCGTCAGAGCTCACACACTCCTATCCGTGTTGGGGACTTGGCAAGCCCTCCGTGTCTGTCCCCAAGATCAGCTACACCAGTGCTGGCTAGGGCAGGAGCTTGGCGTTATTCGTTCCAGAAAAATACACCGGCTGTGTCACCAGAGGCCACCAACGGCGTGTGATGCTGAGGCAGATGCCGCCGCAGACGGGGCGGGTGCGGCGAGGTGTGTGGGCTCCCGGGGCAGCGGGCTCACTGCCTCCCTCCCGTGTCCAGTCTGCGACGGCGGCCGCCGCAGGCCCTCGCTCACGCTCTCCTGCCGCCCTTCGCTCCTGCTGTTAGTAGAGCCATTTTCTTGATGCTATTTGTTTCCTCTTCACTTTCGTTTTGCTTTAATAGGCCTTTTGCTGGCTCTTCCTCTGCGTTCTCCCCAGCGCCCGGAGGGAGGTTGGCAATGACACCTTCTTAGCAGACGGCGGAATTGCCCCAGTGACCTGCTCCGGGAGGAAGTTGGCAAGCCAGCGTGCATCCCGGGGGGGCAAGTTCATTGCCGAGAATTCTCGACTATCCGTTACGTTAAGAGGGTTGAGGACCTGGGCTTGTTCCGGCTGGAAAATCATTATGTTTACATGTTACAATTCAGGGAACAAAGAGCGTGAGATGAAAGAAGGAGATAAAGCATTGTGGTGAAGTGGTGGTGAAGGTCGAAGGGCGTCGTGACCTTGGGCACGTCCAGGTGTGTCCCTTGGGGAGATGAGGCAGAGCCCGGGGGCCCGTCCCTGGCTGGTCGCCCCGAGAGGTGCTGGTGATGCGTGTTCGGGGAGCGGCAGCATTTTCTCTGCTTCTGCACCCGCATTTCCTCCTTTCCATTTTCCCCTCCCCGCCCTCCGTAGGAGGATGTGGAGACAGGAAGATAAGGTGAACAGGGTGAGTGATCAGTCTGAGATTTGCTCATGAAGATGGGAGAGCAGGGACAGCGGTCTCGATGCTGGTCCCTCGTTCTTTCCTGGACGGGACGACCCTCTTCAAACATCTGAGAGTGTGTCGCTGCTGAGGGCAGAGCCAGGACGAACGAGGAGATGTCACTCCTGTGATGGACAGGGCACAGGGGCAGCCTGAACGTTGGGCCTTTGGCGCTGCCGTGGGCCAGGCGTCCCCACGGTTGTGAGAGCGAGTGCACGGAAGCTGCGTGGAGCTGGGTGACAACCCACAGGCTGGACCCGGCCGCTCCCCGTGCACGAGCCAGTTGTACTCAAGCCCCTTTGACCTGTGAACTTCTGTCATTCTTGCACCCTTCTCCTCCCGCGGCCCCTGGGATGGCGCGGCACAGGTCCCAAGGACCCGGCAAGTCATTAAGTTAGACACATTTTCACTACAGATGCAAGAACGGGAGTCTTTTTATATTCTGCCAGGGAGAGCCAGGGTTGAGGAGCTGTCTTCTGATGGAACGTGTGAGAGGGAGAATTCTCGGGAGACGTGGCCTGGGTGGCACACGGGAGCAGAGATGGAGGCAGAACCCGAGTGCCCTCGGCGCTGCTTCAGGGAGCCAGTCGGTGACGTCTGGCCTGAGTGCCGGGCTTGCTTGGAGCCGCTGAGCCGTCTGCAGTCTTGGGAGCGGCTGGGCTCCGGCGGGAAGACGAGGCGGGGGGTAAAGACGGTGTTCCGGCACAGGGAAGGCGGCCACGGCCACTGGCATGAGTTCTACCTGTTCCGGGGACACGAGAGAAGGGGATCCGCTTTCCCATCGCTAACACCCCAACTCGGGAACCTCGGCGTTTCTTTACCTGCATTTGGAAACATCATTTTCTCTTCATTAGACATTGTGTTTTTCCACCCAGCAATTCCCACTCACTCTGTTTACTCTTAAGAAAAAGAAAGTTGTCATGATTAAAAGGAAGAACACGACAATGATCCAACACACAGGACATGTGGAAAGGGGGTGTCAGTCAGTAAGACCACCGTGACATTTATTAAGTGCCTGCCCTGTGTGTTGGCCATTATTCATGCGATGTTTTTATTAATTCTGCCCACATTAGGGATAGGTTTGAAGCTCAGAGGCTCAGTCAGTCACCCGTTTTTCCTCAGCAGTGAAGAAGTGATGATCTGTCGTATGAAGCGGATGATAGGAGTTGTTCAGAGAAATGATTCATTCACTTGCCTTTATCAAACCGCTTGGAAGCTCTGCATTCATTGCAAGGTAGCTGGTGGCTTATGACATGTGCTTTATTTCCCAGCCTAGTCAACGTGGCTGATAAGTCATACCTGCGTTTTGGTGGTTTCTTCCTCATTCATGTTTTCCCTCAGCCTGTGCCCTGTCTCCTTCCTCCAGCACGAGAAAACCCTGGCACTCAGGAAGCCACGGTGGTGGTGTCTCAGAACGGATGGAGATGAAACTGGCAGATGCGGACGTCACGAGAATTCTGCCTGTGGCCTGGGAGGAATGTACACTTTGCAGATGATTCTAAAATAGGGTTCCCTTTCAAGAACCATCTTTAAAAAAAATGTGGATGCTATTCCTTATTTGAATCCAAAAAATGTATTTACTATTATTTTTCAGAAAAGTGCAGAGGACAGGGGGTGATATGGTATACTAAAAAATTAGTTTTTATCTTTCAGCATTTAAAGATAAGATATTCGCATCACTTCCCTGGCAGGAATCCGGGGCCATGGTGAGAATGGAGTCACCTCCACATCTCATGTTGCCTTTGCAGTGGCTTTGTTTCACAGTGTTAGAAACTGGGCTTTCTGGTTTCCTTGGGAACGCCGTTGTCGACGTTGGTTGCTAAGGAGCAGCCTTGGCTGCACAAAGCGTAGGAGCCGGGAGTCGGCCGCCAAGTGACTTCATTCTTGGCAGTGACAGGCGGTGGGAATCTTCGCGCTTGCCCACGTGGGGCCCCCATCTTGGTCTCTGGCCTGAAGGAGGCCGGTGGACTTTCCTGACCTTTAGTGTCATCCGACAGCTGTGCTCTTGGGCAGGCCCCGAGGGGACGGGCCGTGGGGCAGTCTTCACAGCATCTGAGTGGTCTCCCTGTCATCCGTCACCGGTGCCAGTGACGTGTCCAACAAACGGGGTCTACTGTCGCCCTTGCAAGACACCAAATGAACTGTGCTGTCTGCTGTGTGACCTGTAGCAGGGGACCGTCACAGGAGGGCGCAGACCAGGGCGGTGGCGTGACCCTGGTGTCTGACCTGCGTTTGCGGATGTTCCAGTTGGAGGTGCTGGTGACTGTAGCACATGAACTTATACCACAACGAAATGCTCAGTCCCATTAAAACACTGTTGCCAACATTTTCTGTATTGACATGCAAGAGATACTGTAGTTCTTGCAGGAACGCACTCCCGATCGGCGTGCCCAGGTTGTGGGCATGCTGTGAGACACTGTAGTTCTTGCAGGAATGCACTCCCGATCGGCGTGCCCAGGTTGTGGGCATGCTGTGAGACACTGTAGTTCTTGCAGGAACGCACTCCCGATCGGCGTGCCCAGGTTGTGGGCGAGCTGTTGAGCTGCTGTAGGCATAGCGGTTCCGGAATGGATCTGCCGCTGAGGCCCCCGTGACCGTGTGCTGTGGGTGTGTGCTGCCCTTGCAGTTCAGGGATGAGTGATCCTCGGAGACGCCAGGGCTCAAGGTCCTGGTTGTCAAAGTTGGTGCGAAGGGCAAGTGCAGGTTCCATTTCCGTAGCTCAGGTGTGAGCCAGCTAGAGGGAACCCGCAGCTGTCAGGCCCACGCGGCCAGTGGGGTTGGTGGGGGGTCGGGGTGGGGGTGGAATGAAATCCTGACTGAGTACCATTCGCCCCCCTTGCTTGGCTTTGGATTATAGCATCTTGTAAGTTCATCTTACTGTGTTAATTCTCTACAGCAGACCTTAACCTACAGCAGTTCATTTCTGCAGGCCCAAAGCACTGAGACTGCTGTTCTTCCTCAGGCAGGTCAGTGAGTGTCTCTGTGCCTCAGGTCCCTTCCGCATGGACTGGGGCCAATCAGTCCGTCCTGTGGTGGTTGGAGAGCTAAGTGAGGTACCGTACGGGAAGTATTCAGTTAGGTGTCTGGGCTGTGAGAATCCCTTAAAAATAGTGTCTGTTTTGCAAACAAGGCAAATCTATGAAGACACAGTGGATTAGCGGTTGCAGATCCTGGCCTGCAGGACCTGTGTATTTTGCCACTTTGGGGAACACATGCACACGGATTATGGAAGTCCTGTAGAGAAAAAGGGGCGGCATGGCCACCTTCTAAGTGAGAGAGAGGGGGCCAGAGAGAGAGCCCGACCCCTGCCTGGACAGGCTCTTATTGTCTTTCTGGGTCCATTACATCTAGGATGGTCCTCATTTACTATGCATAGGTCTACATTGACTATGCATTGGCTCAGTGTAGGTGATTACCTTTTACAGATAACAAAGGAAAGAATGTTGCTAATTACTTCAAAGAGAAGGATGTTACAGATCCAGGGGAAAGTGGTTGAACTGGTTACACTCTATACTTGGAAGGTTTAGTACAGACTTTTAGGAAGTCACTTTAGAGATATGCAGTCAACGTTTGTTGCCTCAATCCAGGGTGAGGGAGTTTTAGCAAAAGCAAGTCTCACAGCCTAGGTACAATGCAGGCCTGATTCCCCATGGGAGAACCCATCCGTGGGCATGGCGCCTGTGGGCTGAACCTCTTGCCCCACTGGATTTTCCGAGTGGGGGCAGGGCTCCATTCCCACGCCATGCGAAACGGTTCCCTACAGCGAATGGTCTAACCTGGACCAGGGGAGGCTCACACTTACAGGGGGTGAATCTTAGGTTTGAAAATCACTCAACTGTACATTTCAAAGGGGTGATTTTGGTCCTGGCTGAGTAGCTCAGTTGGTCAGAGGGTCGTCCTGATATGCCAAAGTGGTGGGTTTGATCCCCAGTGAGGGCACGTGCAGGACTCAGCCAATGAAGGCATCAGTAAGTGGAACAACAAATCAATGTTCCTCCCTCTCTCTCTCTCAAGATCTGTTTCTATCTGTCTCCTTGTTATCTCTCTCCAAAAATCAATAAAAAACCCTTAAAAAAACAAAATGGGTGAATTCGTTATTTTCAAAAGTAGTAGTTACAAGTAGCAGTAGAGATTTCCCTTCCTCATCAAATTGTTTGCTGCTTAATTTGAAACTATTTTATTATATCCATCCTGTAAGTGGTGCTGGCATGTTCATTAATTTCTGAATGAACTTGAATGTGCACCTGTAAAAGGAACTTGAGTATATTTGTATTTCTGCAAGTATGTTAATCCTGTAGCAAGAATGCTGAACGCCTTTAAGTTGACCTGATGCTTGTAGACTTTTAAAGTCAGTCCCCTCGATAGGGCACAGCACTTGCTGGTGCGAGCGTGTGAGGGTGTGTGTGAACGATACCCCACAGGGGGAGGTCTCTCCCGTTCCGTGAGTGAAGACTGACCCTCGTTTCTCCTGAACCGTGCTCGATGCACCCAGGACGCCGCAGAGGCTGTGGAGTGAGCTGTGCTGCCCCAGAGCCCACGTGATGATGAGTGATGATGAGCACGGATTGTAGCGGACTCCTAGGGTGTGTATATTACGTGTATATTACGATGCAGCAGGATACAATTACTCTTTGTGATTACGTTACATAATTTTGAACTACGGAGAAACCTTGAGCTGGAGTGCCCAAGAGGGTAGCAATGTAATGTACTTGTCGTTACAATGGACTCAGACGCCCCTGGGGAGGAGGTTGGGGCTGCGGACTGGGGAGCCACCCCCGTGACCCTGCCGAGAGCCTGGCTTTCCCCGACTGGCTGTACCCCTTCGTTCACTGCGCCGAGCTGATCAGCACCGGGCTTGGGCTGGCGATTTTCTCGAGGTTGGGGGTGGAGCCACAAAGGAGAGAGGAGGTCATCCTGCTGCAGGTGTGCTTGGTGTGAGGTTTCTGTTTGTCGTGCCCGTGGAGAAGCTGACAAGGCCCTGGATTTGAGGCTGAAGTTAGGGGCGACATGCTGGCTGGAGGCACAAACCGGGAAGGTCTGACCGCATAGACACTGGGGGTGGGGAGGGCACGCGCACCTCATCAGGGAAGACAGTTCTGAGAACCACCTCAGTGCTGGAGCTCCTCCCCGAGGAGGGGATGGGGACTGGGACAGGGTGGCCCTGCGGGCTGAGCAGGGGTGACGGCTGGACGGCCAGAGTCAGCCACGTGGGGCCTCCGGGAAGCCCAGCGAGGGCGGTTCCAGGAGTGACAGTACCTGGCACCTGCTGCGCATGGCTTAGTGACAGGAGCCCTGAGAACAGATGACAGAGTGTGACAACCTCTGGGTCAGGGGCCGTGTGGAGACGGAAGAGAGTGGAGAAAGCACAGACGACTCTTTTGGGGACAAAAGGGGAAGAAATGGGTGTGAGGAGGAAGCAACAGAGACAGCTCTACTCAGATATTTGAATCCGTGAACTTGGAGCCTTCGGTCTGTGCGGACCGGCTGAGGTTTTGATTCTTTGTTAGGCTGTGCCCTTGGCCTCCTCTGTGGTTTTGCCTGCACATGGTCAGTCTCTACATCCCAGCGACCCTGTGGAATGGGGTTGGTTAGTGTGAGAATTTCCGCAAGCCCAACCCGACACATCTCGTGGTTCACACCACGAACGTCCCGTCGTTCAGATGGGAGGGTGGCCTCCGCTGGGCTCCGTCCTCGCGGGGACATGGGCCTGGTCTCCTCGCTGCAGAGCTGGGTGGCAGCAGCCTTTCCCTCGTGGGGCTGTCGTGAGGCTTCGGGGAGATGATGCAGTGGACGCGCCCCAGTCGCCTCTGACACCCATGAGGTTCTGTTGGAGCACAGGTGGTCACTGCAATTCATCGCTGCCACTGCCGAGTGGGATGCTCAGGAATTAAATAACACAAAATCCCAGCATTTAAAATTTGTGTCTGATTTTAAAAAAGTTTGTATTTATTTTTAGAGAGAAGGAGAGAGGAACATTGATCAGTTGCCTCTCACATGTCCCCAGACAGGGTCCTGGCCTGCACCCCAGGCCTGTGCACTGACTAGGAATCGAACCGGTGACCTTTCAGTTTGTGGGACGATGCCCAACTCACTGAACCACACTGGTCAGGACTAGCATTTAAAAGGTTTAGATCACATGCCTTGCAGGTCACCGTGGAACATATACAAGGAGTTAAATACTGTCACTGCTTAGAGAGGGACAGAGAGGGGACATCCAGATAAGAGGCAGCTGGACGACCCCTGCAGAGCAAAGAGAAATCAAGTGGTGAGGCTGTGACACAGCTGGAGGGCAGGCGAGGTCCCCGTGATGGGGCGGGTCCAGGGACAGAGGGCTGGCCCGTCTCCCAGCAGGGGAGTCAGAGTTGATGGGCTGAGGAGGGGAGTGTCAGGGGAGGTGCAGGTGGACCTGGGATGGGGGAGCAGCTTGGGGAAGTCGTTCCTGCCACTTTCTTAGTGACTGAATGTCACCTCATGAGCCAGCTGTGCTGCCCTCACGGGGCCTCACGCTTGGAACCTTGGGACAGAAATAAAACACAAACTGAGTCTCGGGTGCGTTGAGGACAGAGCCCGACAGCGGTGCCCCCGTGGCTCCCTCCTCCCCCGACCTCCTCCCTGCTGCACGTGGGCAGCGTCCTTCCTGCTTCGTGGACACGTAACCCTGTATCATTCAGATTCACAAAGAGGGTTGTGTTTTCAAAGAATTAAGATTCCCCTGAAGCTTTTTTTCCTCCAGTGCACTCCCATTGAACATAACATTTTCCAAGCATTATTTCTCTGAACTCTGCCAGCAAAACCTGGTGCTTGGTTTCTTTCTCCTTCAGTGCTCAACTCCCACGGTGCCTCGGTTTCTCCCGACGGGTGGGCGTGGGTACTGAGTGTCCCACGTGGTCATTGTGGACATTAAGCCACGGTGATGTAATGTGAGACCCATGCACACAGACCGCAGACCGCAGACCACGCTGAGGTGATGGGATGTCACTGAACACACCGCGGGCGTCTGTCTGACTGCCGAACGGGGCTGTCCCACACTGCCCCGAGGTAGCGCTGTGTCAGCTCATGGAAGTCAGAGAAAAGCTGGACTTCTATCTAATTGCTATATTTGGAAATAGCAACATACACCTGATTAATTTTTTCCCCTTTGTCTTGGCTTCTCTTCACATTATTCTGGAGTTTCCTGTGCATCCAGACGAGGTGGGTGAGTTGGGAAAGGCCGCGCACGTCTCTGCATTCACCGCGCACGCTCTCGGATAGAGGGTTTCAAATGCTTTGTTCTGCAACAAGTGGAGTGACTTGCGGATTTCCCGCCGCGTCTTTAAAGAGGCATTCCAGAAGGCCGTGGGGGGGACACGTTTAATTGAACAAGTTGTGTCTTAGACCCTCCCGTGTGGGTTTTTGAAAAGCTTCCTCTGTTAACCAAGTTCAGTAGCTGTTAAATATTGGCGATTTCTTTGTAAAGGAATTATGAAAATTTGTAAGAAAGGCCACACCCTACTGAGATTCAGATGGAGAGAACGCTTAAGGATAGAATGAAAGCAACTACTTAATTTTTGGCCTGTAAAACTGCATTCCCCAAGTTTTATGTAGAAGTCATTCAAAGCGGAGTTTAGGATTTATGTAGAGAGGCTTATATTCCCTGAATACCAAGCAGGTTTTTTTTTTTTTTATTGTGGCTTTGTTTAATGAGTTGAGGATTGATTTCGTGGCTCTGCGTTCACAACCGGAGACCACGGCAGCACAGCCGGCCAAGCTGATGGGCAGCGTCCAGAACGTCCCGACGAGACACGGAGAAATGGATCTTCACGGCCCTGAAAGGAGCATGCCAGGCCATCTCTGCCAAAGTGACAGGAACGGTCTGTTTTAACAGGCCTCTGGGTCTGTCTAACCATACATTTTAAAGGATGACAATAGAAAATGCTGGAATGCGAAGACGGTATTGCGGATTTTTTGAGTTCATCGCTTTGGTCATAGTTCCTAATTGCGTTCTTCTGACACTTAGTTTTGTCCTGGGCTCTGAGAGTGTGAATCCTGTCGTATCGCAGGCAGCTCTGTTTTGTTCCCTGGCATCTGGACCTCTGACATTTTGTTCTTCCGCCGACAGGGACGTTCGGCACCCGGCCGAACACCGGGCTGGAGAACACTCTGGCCTGTTTTCTCCGGGGAGGGGGCCCTTCTCACGTAGGACAGGGGTGTGGGAGCAGGTGGTGGCAGGCGGCAGGGAGGGCTCCTGTCCTGTCCTCTCGGCGCAGGAGGGACCACCTGAGAGAGGCAGGTGGGGAATTCCGTGGAAACGCTTGGGGCACACTGTGACACCCCGCAGAGGGCTGAGTGCCTTCCTGCCGGGATTTCTGAATTATGACTAAAGGAAAAGGAAGGGAGGAGGGAGGGAGAGAAGGTGGGAGGAACAGGAGGAGTGAAAGAAAGACAGGAAGGAAGGAAGGAAGAGAAGAGGGAGGGAGGGAAGGAAGGAAGCTATTATTGGCATTATCAGCACAGATTCCTTTCAAACCTCCTGATTGGTGATGGAAGCGGGTGTGCATCCCTGACATCCTTGGGGCACGTGTCGGGTGTCTCTCAGACTCACTCTGCAGCCCGGGACAGGAGCGGTCCCCCAGTGATGAACAGGGCGGCTGTATCTTTTTTTTTTTTAATTGTGAGGAGTCAAGGGGATACTAGAGGGAAAACAGCAGACCCTAAGGAGACCCTTAATAAATGCTGCTCATGAACCGACCATCTGAGGCCCCAACTGCTTCAGGCGCTGTGCTGGGCACCAGAACCAGGACACGGGACCCCCTCCCTCCGGTAGCTAATAGCCTAACAGGGGAGGCAGACAATGACAGGCAAGGAAATGTCAGAAAAGACCTGAGTGAGGTGATGTGGCAGAGTAACTGGGGAGACGTCTGCTGTGACCGGAGGGGAATGACAGAGGTGAGGAGGGCCCAGAGCAGCAGCACCGTGAGGATGGCAAGGAAGAGCAGCCCAGGGAGAAGCAAGGGAGCTGCGCCTTTGGGTGGAGCCTTTGTTGGGACACGGCAGGCCCTGCCTGGGCCAGGAGCCCCGGCGGCGGGAGGCAGAGCCCTGGCCCGGCCCGGCCCGGCCTCCGGCCCCTCTCCTGGTTCTCCGCGTCGCTGTGGGAGACGCCCGGCCTGACAGCAGCGCTGTCTGGGTCACACGCGTCACGGGGTTACTGGACGTGCAGACGGCAATGTCTGCTGCAGCCCCGGCAAACTGTGACGTGCCAGTCAAATGGGAAGCGGTGCAGTTGCGGCTGATATCTGGGACTCACACTTTTCATTCTGTTTTCTCCTGTACAAACACAGCTTTGGGTATAAAGCAGAAAATAAAAACACGGGCATAATGGTGCGCCTCAGACCTTTCCTGCTGCTGCCAGCATTTTGATACATTCCTGTATAATCGATGAAGAATGTACATAGGTGTCCTGCATTCAGTTTGATATTCTTCCTTTTGCATGCATGACGGCATAAGCATTTTTCCATTTGCCATTAGAGTTTCAGTGGTTACTTTATTGTCGGCAGTTTAGTTTTGCGAAATGTTACAAGCTGCGTCAGAGTATCCGGCTGCTCTTTGCCTGCTTGTCTCCCGTGGTGCGGGTGGGTTCTCAGAGGCTGCGGGGCCTTGGGACCCCACACCCGCCGTGGGACAGCCGTCTTCCCTTCCTGCAGGGCTTGTCCTCTCACACGGGGGGCCCGCCAGACTCCACGCCCTGGGGATGCTCGCTGATGTTTACAAACGACTCCTCCCATGCCAGTCTGTGCTCCACACGCAGCACCTGTCTGTCCTCACGACAGCCCCGAGGACAGGCGCCGTCACAGCGGGTCTGTCGGTGTTCTAGATGAGACGGAGGCACACGCAGGTGACGCAGCTGAGGAGTGCGTGGTGAAGCGGGGCTTTGGACGGGGACAGTGTCTCTGGGGACGTGACGCAGGTCGCTGGAAAACCGTTCACCAATCCATTGTCATCTGTGGATTGCGTTCGACTATTGCGAATTCACAGTTTGCTTAAAGCTGACCTTTCTGGAGACAGACTGGAGCGAGCGTTTGGAGAAACGCCAGGTGCTTTTTGGGCATCTTGAATCACTGGCCTTTCCTTCTTAGGAAGTGAAAGCGAAGGAAGTGCCCTCAGATCAGGGCACCGCAGCCTGTTTCTCCTGGAGGATGAACTTCGGCTGACAGCAGGCAGGTACCATTCCTGGGAACCAACAGGATGGGGTAATGCAGAGTTTTCAGGTTGCGTCACTTTCGTACAACAGACCCTGTCATTCCTTGTAAAGGGAGGAGGTGAGGCGGTCCCTTCCTCCTCTGTGTCCCACCTTCTTGGAAATTGGACGCCAGTGGACCCATGTCTCGTCTGCCACTGAGAGGCATCAGAGTTGAGCAGGGGCAGGTTCATGATGGACTGCTCCCTGCGCGTCTTTCTTCCCGGCCGTTTACTCCACGGCAATGTGCTCAGTGATGCTTGGAGCTTTGTGGGTCTCCGGACCGGTGGGTGCCTCGTTTTCCTCTGTGAAATATGGTGACTCGCTGCGGTCAGTCTTGGTCACCGCAGGAACGTGACTCATGGCGCCGCTTGTTCACCATGTCCTGCGGGACGCTTCCCGGGGGCCTTTCCCCTTTCGGTGAGAGCTGTTGTACGCGCGTGCCTTCATACTTCCCACTTTACTCGATCATCACGGACTGAGTACAGCTGCCCCAGTGCCGAAACCTGTCCCGGGAGTCACGCCTACAAAGGTACCAGTGTGTCTGGTGGGTCTGTGAAACTCCTCGCTGACATTCCTCGTAACGGCATCGACTCCTCCTCTGATTGGTTCATGCATTGAGTAGTTGCCGCCGGCAAGTCGGGGCTAAGCTCAGCGTTAGGAACTGGGGATATATCACTGAACAAGCCTGCCCTTTGCAGTGTTTCTGAATGGTTGACTCCCTAACTGGATGCTCTGAAATTGCAGCAGATATTGTTGTCCTCTGCGTGAACAGTTCTATTCAGCTCTTCTCATGGTTTTTCCACAGTGGGGCTGGGTACCCTTCCCCGCAAGGGGGAAGGAAACAAGTCCCCCTGCACCGACTCTCCCTCATTTCCATTTGGCCAGGGGTGGGCGTGGGCAGGTGCAGTGACTTCTGAAATTTGGGCACAGCTGTGCTCTTCTCTGCTCTTCCTAGGCTCCTCGCCCCTTTCCCTGGGACCGATGCCACACCTTCTTCCAAAACGAGTCTCGGGGCCGTACAGTTGCTGGGAAACAGTCGCTGTGCGCATTTCTTCTTTCGTATATTTTGAAAGTGGTCAGTCTCCTGGACCATGGTCCAGCAACGTGGCTTCTTCCTCAGGCAGAGACGTTTTCGGGAAGAGAGAAGGTCCAGAACCCCCTCTGGTCTCTCCTTTCTCTTTTACCCGTTGTCACATTCCTGGGACATCTGGGGCTGTTGACCTTGAGAAGGTGACATCTGGAACCTTCCAAGGTACCAGGAGTCAACTTGGCAGCATCCTGGTGACATTGGAGGGCCTTTCTGCCAAAAGTTAATCACGTATATCATCAGCCTTGGTGATGGAAATCAGGATGGACATCAGCACCATTCTGTTGCCACACGCACGTGGTGCCAAGCTGGCTGCAGGCTCATTGGCTCGAACAAACGCGGGGCCTGTTCTCCTGCGGCCGCCGGCAGTGCAGGTGCCCACAGGCAGCCAGAGGACATCAGCGGAGGACAGAGGCCCACAGGTCCACGGAGACCTCGTGCTGTCTCAGGAAATGTGCTCATTAAGTTTCTAGGTAACAGCTGGGTCAGGTGACATTAGGAGTTGTCCGAGTGGCCCGGACACAGTGTGATACAGGGCATCTGATTTGAATGATGGCTTGTAGCTTCAACATTTATTTCATTTTTAAAATTTTATTGATTGATTTGTGAGAGAGCGAGAGAAACATTGATTTGTTGTTTCACTTCTTTATGCCTTCCTTGGTTGATTATTGTATGTGCCCTGACCGAGGATCGAACCAGCAACCTTGATGTATTAGGGTGACATTCCGACCAACTGAGCTCCCTGGCCAGGGCCTATCCAACGGCCCTTTAAGGCGGATCCAGCGTAGCCCCAAAGACGTTTCCACACTGAGTCCTGTCGGTGGTCGGTCCTCTTCTCTGTCGCTTTTTGATGGGCACCATCGGACTGTGCATTTGCCTCTGATCAGCGTCCACATCGCCCTGCTCCTGGTTATTGTCCGGGGGCCTCTGGGTGGCAGGCAGGCAGGTAGACTGTGTAAGCATCTCTGATTCCCACAGAAGCCCTGCTGCTCGGTACTCCTCTCTCCATTTTCAGAGTGAGCCGGCAGGGGTGACTCTGGAAGGGGCATTGAAGTGAGAGCTGAGATTCATGTCCCTGTCCCTCCAGCGCGGGCGGGACTCCTCTGGCTTCCCGGGTTGTTCTCCACTGGTCCTGTGTTCAATCATGAGCCCCTGCGGCCTCTCTGGGAGTTTGGATCCATGTATCCAGTCGCTTAGCGGCAGTGGATTGGGTCCTGTCTTCCGCGTTGGCAATACAGCAGCATCCGAGACAGACCGCCCCCCGTGCACGCCCAGGGGCACCAGGCAGCCTGCAGTCGGCCCCTGGGGCAGGCTTGGGCAGGTCACGTGATGACGGGTCATCTGAATCTGTGTACATCCTTGATAAATGGAGTTCAAAAACGTTTCTCTAGTCCCCGAGCCTCTCAGAATGAAGCTGAGTGTTTCCCCAACATCCAAGCCACCACAGAAATAAACGCGGGCGGAGGACGTGGGCGCTCCCAGACTAGAATGACGTTCTAAAATGACAGGGAACTCCTCCGCAGCGCGCGCCCCCACCAGGACGCGCGCGGAACTGCACCTGACGGGAGCAGTCCCAATTTAGGCAGCACCCCCAGGCCGCCGCGTCACCGACGAGGGGCCTGCAGATAGGACTCTCGGGCCGCCCGGGCATCGCGGGGACTCGGTGTTTTAGGAAAGATGACACATCGAGGGTGGCTGTTGACATTTACTGTGGTGTGACTCAGTGCCAGGAAGCCTCTGGCTGCCGCTTCGTTTTGCACAGACGCCAGGTAACTGTGTGAACTGTTTGCTTGTTGGGAATGTGGATGTGGGGGCTCTCGGTGGAGTCCTACCCTGAGCCAGACTGTGCATACACGGTGCCCCTTCGCGTCTCTGTGGCGGCACTGAGACGAGAGACCAGTTCTGCCAGTGTTTGCAGGTGTGGTATTATTCTCACTACTGTCCTATGCATTAGCTGTGCCTCACTAGAATTATTAGTGGGTCCTTCTGTCTCGGGGGAAGGACAGACAGTAGCTAAAAAAAGAAAAAATCCAGGTAGAAATGTGTGGAGAGTTTTAATGTTCCTCCAGTCACCAGCAGGGGGTCCCTGTGGGGAGTGAGCAATTCCTTCCTAATTTCCTAATTTCAGAAGAGAGTGAGCATTGGGCTTTAGGTGGCTTTTTATTTCTTGTGGCAAAAAGACGTGTAGTATGGTACATTTTTTTTTTAATGTACAAGGACTTGTTTCAAGATTGGATCATGTGTCTGGCTGTGGGTGAGAAGAAATTTCTGTGCTCAGGGCAGGACCGGTCAGCTCTCCCTCTCTCTGAACTGGCTGTCGTTCTGTGATGCTGAGCTCCATTCCAAGAATTCTGTCCCCTGGCCTCCCTCCCCTCCGTCCACACCACAGAGAGCCCTCACCAGCCCCACGTGCTTTCCAGGGCCTTCTGAGAGATCCCTCATCTGAGATAAGGAGAGAGTGGAGCGTTGCTATAAAGAATTGGAAGGAGGGTTTCCAGTTTTTGTCTTCATGTGACTTAAAGGCCACTTGCATACAAATCACCCCAGTCATATATTGGAACCCTCCTGGGGTGTAGCCCCTAATTGTATTGGGTTTCTCATCTGCACAGAAGCAGTATAGCCATGCCACCATGACCGATGGAGTTTAACGATGGGTGTTGAAAGGTGTGATTTGCCATCTGATTTGGACAGGTTGTTCCAATAATTCTAAACCCAAAGGGTGATCTTGCTATGCAGGCAGAGCTTTGGGGGTGGAAACTTTCTTAGGAAAGTAATGGAAGCAATCCAATATTACCATTATTGCCACGGTTGCTAATTGAGAGATCTAATCCCTTTCCTAATCATAAATAACCTATTCCTGAGAAAAATAAGGAAGGGTAGGCCTCGTTCTTGATCTGCTCGGGGAATTGCACCTGTGCATCTTTGATTGGCTGAACTCACTGTTGGCCTGGAGGTCACATTTAACGTGATGTCCCATGCTCGGCCAAGTTCTCCAGTGCTTCCCTATCGGGGGGTCCTCATGCTTCTAAACCACAAGCCCTGGAAATGACTCTTGCTTCTTCTTTGTCTCCAAATTGCCACACAGGTATCAAACTCTTGATCTGCTTTTATACTCTCCTTAAGTCTTTTCTGGGTGCCATCGCCCCATGTTGGGCTCTTCGTATTCCTGTGGACTCTCGTAGCCTTGCCTTACATTCAGCCTATGTCTGGAATTGCTTCCCGCTTCCTCAGGTGCAGCTGCCCTCCAGCCTAATTCCAGATGTGAGTGTCATGTGCCTTAATTTCCCTTCTGACCATACCCCACTCTTAGCCTCGTGTTTGGATACTGCCATTGGCAATGACCTCTGGTTTTCTCCTTGCACTGATTCCCACCTGCTCCTGACTCAGCCCTGCTCTGGCTCACTCTGGGGAGAGCTGCCTTTCCTAGGCCCACAGGCTTCCAGAGCTCTGTCCTGGCCTGGACACTGGTGGCCAGTAATACAGGCAGTTAGGCCCCACCCACTGAGTGGAAACCGGGCTCTCTTTCTGTCCACAGAGATGCCTTCCCTCGTGTGTGCTTGTCTATTTCCCACTCTTTTTTAAAATTCTGTTTTCGACCCTGTCTGCTCCATTAACTTTCCCAGTCCCACCAGCCCCCAGGCTCTCCTCACTCCCTGCATGCTTTCTAGAGCCATTCCAAACTGCCCTGTTCTCTTGATGTTTACTGCTATCGTTTCGGGTATGTCTAGGCTTGTCTTACCCCAGAATCTGTAAGCACGTCGGTGGCAGAAGCCCTATTAGGCATTGTCATGTTCTGTACGGCCTGTCCCACAGGACGGCATGTTTGACAGAGAGAGATTCATGACCGGCTGAGTCTCCGAGCCCTTCTCAAAGGCAAGTGGTCATAGGAGGAAAGCTCAGCGTGGCCCGGATGCAGAGCTTCACCATCTCTCTTCCTCTCCTGCTTTTGTCTGCGGCTGTAAGCCCATGCTGGCCAAAGAGCATATCTTCGTCTGTGCCGTGAATATAACTTCCTGAGCCTAGCCCTCACTGGAGCTCTGCGTGGGCCAAGAGTCCAAATGATGTGGCACAGGTCCCTCGGAGTGAAGACTTAGATCTCTTTACAGCAGAAAGTATCACAGCTCGTTGCTCCTGGCCCAGGGGCTTGGCAGGGGCATTTGTGTCCTTACTGAACAGCCTGATCGAATCATTGGCTCCTGCCTAAGGGATTGCCCATCCCCCACGTGGACAGTCCACGCACGGCGAACCACGTAGTTGCTGCCATTGTCAGCGCTCTGGAGCTTCCTCACTCTTGCCTATGTCTCCAGGTTTTTAAAAAGGGAAAGTAGAGGTTGGAGTGAAGTTGCTTATTTAAAAAACTAAATCCAGCAAAGCTACCGTTTAGAATGGAAGGGCTGATAAAGTGCTTCTCAGACCAGGTAAAGCTGAAGGAGTCCATCGTCACCCAGCCCTCATTACATGAAACGTTAAAGGGTCTTATTTAAGAAGAAGAGCATCAAAACTACAAACATTAAAATGGCAATAAATTCACAACTATCAACCATCAACAATTGAATCTAAAAAAACAAACTAAGCGAACAGGCAGGACAGGAACAGAATCGTAGATATGGAGATCATTGGAGGCTGGTCAGCAGTGAGGGGGAAGGGGCAAAGGTGCAGGGAACAAGAAGCATAAATGGCAGGTACAAAATAGACAGGGGGAGGGTAAGAATAGTGTAGGAAATGGAGAAGCCGAACTTATGTTCACGACCCATGGATGTGAACTAATGGGGGGGGATTGCTGGAGGGAATGGGGGTACTGGGTGGAGGAGGGCAAAGGGGAAAAATTGGGGCAACTGTAATACCATAATCAATAACGTATATTAAACTAAATCCTTTTTGAGAACAGGAAGAGGGGCGGGAAGGGCTGTGTTGCTGTCCATGGTTCTGATCGATGACGTTACCAGATCGGTCCATTTGTTGGGCACACACCCCACTGACCGTAGTCTGCAGCGTGACGGGATGACAATGACGACGATGATGATAAAACATAACAATAGAGAGCTATTGTAAAACAATGCCACCCATTTACGCGTGGAGCACATTTCACCTGTCTGTTCTGAGTGTGTGTGCGTGCAAGGTCTGGATGATGTGCGGCCATTTAGGTAAAAAGAACACACACACACGTGTACATGCATTTCCATGCATGTAAACATATACACATACTTTTATCATATAGTTTCGGGTACACTTTGATGTTCAAATGCTACGACTTTATTCCCTGTTTTGCAGATAATTTAAAAAACTTCCTCTCTTCTTATATTTTCAAGATTTCTTACTGAAACATTCTGTGAAAATGAGAACTGTTTTAAAATAGCAGTGGCAGACCTAGTAGCCCGGGTGTGCGCCGGCAGGCTCTGAAGAGGTTAGAGGGCAGTTCGGGTCCTGCGCTCGCACAAAGGGGTAAAATAGGACATGCATTTATGACAGTGTGGTGTCTGAATTTGTTACACCTGGTGTAAGAAGAGGACATGAATCAAACCACAGCGCACTGGTATTCTTTAGGAGCCCGTGAAAAGAAGCTCGGAAAAATGATAGTTTTTCCTCTTATTATTCAGTTCCAAAGGGAAGGAGAAATGTGAAATCTATTACGAAGAAATAGGCACCGAGTCCGCACCTGAGTTCATTGAAAGGAAGGGCGCTGGCTGGTGAGGAACAAGCAGCATGGGGTGGTTGATTTTTCCCCCTGCTGGTTTTCTAATTGGGTCTGGCAGCTGGTATAGCACTCGAATCTGCAGATGAAGGAAGCAGCAGCGGAGGGTAGAGGAGCAAAGCCCAGAATATCTCAGCTCTGAGTCAGAATTTCAAAGCCTGTTCTGCTAATGCATCAAGCTTAGGATGGCCGAAACCGAATGATTATTTCTCTCCGTTTGCCCATCCTCCCTCCCTCCAGCCTGCCTCTCCTCCTGCAGGTCATTTCCAGAAATAGCCGCTCGCCTGGCCATCCTAGTTCAAAGCCTACGATTCCTCTTGAGTGTCGCTTGCTCTGTGGCGTTCAAGTGAGCCTAGTGGCGGGTTTGTGAAATCCACGTCTCATTGCCATTCATGCCCACCCCTCCCGTAAGCTCTCCTGCACCCCCATGCTCTGGCCCGTGTTCCCCCTTGCAGAGGTGAGGGGTCCCCAACCCAGGGAGCAGGGGGCTGGGGTGCAGTCAGGTTCCTGGGCTTATGTCCCTCCCACTGCTCGTTAGTGAGGACGAGACCCCAGTCAGGTAGTGTCTCTCCCAGCTCTTTGTCCTCAGCTCTGAAACAGACGTAGAAATAGCCGTTCCCTCATTTGTTTTCCAGTCTCTGCTCATATTCACCTCCTTAGAGGAGACGTTTCCTCTGGCTGCCCGCCCAGAGCAGCATCCTCACCACTCTGTCCCTTTGCTCTGCTTTCTCTCTCCTGATGCCCGCCCGGCGGCCCGGCGGCCCATCAGCTCTCTGGTTGGTTGGTTGCCTCACTGAGTCCCCTCTAGAATGTGAGACAGCGGCATCTTACCTGTGATTTTGTTCCTGGTTTCCCCTCAATGCCCAGAGACAGTGGGCACTCAGTACCTCCATGTTGAATGAAGGGATGAATAAATGCACGGTCTGTCGGGGGGCGTCCTGCGCCTGCGGGAAAGTGCACTGTCGGGGGGCGTCCTGCGCCTGCGGGAAAGTGCACTGTCGGGGGGCGTCCTGCGCCTGCTGGAAAGTGCACTGTCGGGGGGCGTCCTGCGCCTGTGGGAAAGCGCAGGTGTTCAGCCCCCATTGCCAGTTTCCCTAGGTGGCCTTCAGCCGCCCCAGGTAATTTCATCTTAGCCAGCTCTCGCCCTGCTTCCAGCTGACCCGCGACTTCCCGTGGGCCCCTCCCAGGCTGAATAACAACTCTCAGCTCTGGTTTGGCTTTCACTGTGATCACCGTCCAGCTCCGCCATGAAGGTTGAGATTGCGCCCTGCTTCCTGCCCACCACATCTGCCTGCGGCACTTTCCTAGATGCCGCTGAAGACGTGAGACGGGTGGGTCGGAGGTGGGGGGCTTGATGCGTCCTTGTGCATCGGGAGGCGGAATCGCTACGTTTCTATATTGCTCTCCTGCGAACTGACATCCCACCAGCAGGCAACACCTGCCAAGCCCCTTCATACCACCTGGTCTCTCGTTCTACGGCTAAGCTCCTCTAGCTGCAGCTTTTGCTCATCTTTGAGATCCATCTCTTCTCGTAGGTGAGCCGGCCTATTCCCTTTCTCAAGGGCTTATCAGTGATGAGACCCTTATCAGGAGGCCTTTCTCTCATTTAAGACAGCAGCCTGCCTGGCCCTACCACACTCTTTATTATTATCATCACTCCTTACATCTTTGTGGCCTGCCCTCCACTTCAGGCTCTGCGCACCTTGAGTGAAGACTCCGAGTGTTTGGTGCTCTTCTCTAACCTCAGGGCCT
The DNA here is from genome assembly GCA_004026765.1 of Micronycteris hirsuta. NCBI lineage: Eukaryota > Metazoa > Chordata > Mammalia > Chiroptera > Phyllostomidae > Micronycteris > Micronycteris hirsuta. The sequence continues at coordinate 50,565 of PVJI01005262.1, read as the reverse complement.
GGCGCCCAGTAGGGGGTTAATGACTCCGGGCTGATTCTGTGAGTGAGTTTGTGTTTCACTTGCTTCACGGCTCCATCCGGGTGTGTGAAGCTGAGTGCGATGCCCCTACCTGGGCCGCCTTACTTCTCCATGTTCTTCTCCAGGGGACTGTGAGTTTGCTGAGGACATAGCTTCTCTCTTATTCTAGCAGCTTCTTAGCACCTCCCACAGACTCTGCAGTGCAGCGGACCCTCAGTAAGTGTGCTCTGTGTGTCCCTGTTCGCGGCGGGGCTGAGCGGGCTGGAAGGCGGTTCTCTTGTCTCGTGGTTTACTTAGCTGTGCCTCTGGGTCATTGCAGTTCACCCGGCAGGATTCGGAGGGTGACTGGCGCCATGCGGTAGGGGCTATGGGAAAAGGGGTTGGAGCCAAATACCAAGGAAGGCAGATGGCGTTTTCCCAAAGTAGCCACGGCCTCCAAGGGTGACACGTCCCATCCCTAAGGGGTCACAGAGCTTGGGTGAGAGGACCCCCAGCCTAGGTTTGAACAGACGCCCGTAGATCCCCATTCAGGACGGGGCTGGGGAGTGCGGGTATTTCGAGGAGGCGCCTTCACAGCTTGGGTGCTGAGTCTTCTGTGGGGCACACCCCGATTTACCCCCACCACGTGGGGCTGTGGAACCCGGAAGGACAGGTCCCTTCCCATCCTTCAGGGTCGCCCTCTGGTCCTTTTGCCTTTAAATCCCACAGGATTTTCAATCTATCTCTTACACTTTGCTCCTTTTATTTCCAGATTTGTTTGTATGTCTGAGTTTAGGAGACTGTGTACCCTTAAGGGTAAAACCCATGTCTAATTTAGCTTCCCAAGCCTGGAGTCTTGCCCACAGTCTTAGTTGGAGGTCACTGGGTTTTATAGAAGGACTGAATCATCAGTCTGAGGTTGCCCCTGTCTAGGTCACTGATACTCATGTTTGGGGCTCTCTTTTTGCTCTCTGGACTTGCTGAGTGACCCATAATTATTGCCTTTCTTTCCCAAATGTCATCCCCACAACTTTGCTCCTTGTAAAGTGGAGTCCTCCTTGCACCTCTGCGGGATGATGAGGGAGTTTTGCTGCTGCTGATGGCAGTGGCTTTGGCAGGGAAGGGTAGCGCTGCCTTCAGAGCAGGCAAGGAATTAAAAAAAAAAACAGGCAGGGGCGGGGAGCAGCGGTTGCCTTGGCTAACTGGAAAGTGATAGGAATTGTATTGCAAATCACCTGGGAGGCTCAGGCCTCTCAGAAAGGCAATCTTTGATTCTGAGGGGGTAATGGAATTTCATTAAAGGTCTTTTCCCTCTCACCTGGGCTAGGGCCTCTTTTTGAACAGATTAACTCCCTTCTAAGTTTTTTTTTTAATTACTCGGTAAACACAGCCCCCTTGATGGCTATCACTGTAATAAGGAAGGTACTGAAATCCAGAAAGCCGCTGTGGAGAAAAAGGGGGTATTGTTCTTTCAGTCTAAAGGGAGATGAAGGTGAATCATGCGTTAGCGTTCGTTCTGTGTGACTTTGGTTTTCTATGACGATGAAGCAAGCTGGCTGGCTCCTGCTTAAATCTGAGTGATTTCAGGGGAAAGCCCAGACCATGTGCTGGAAGAGATTTAGTGAATGAGTGACCAGAACGAAAGGAACAGAGGATTTCAGAAGGCCGTCACGATCAGTAACGGACTGGCAGTGCATGTGAGGCTGGGGCTGGAGGTGAAGAGACTCTGCAGGGGCTTTCACGACCTAACGGGGCGAGAATCAAGCGAGACGAGTGTACCTGTGTGGCCTTAAGGAAGCAGCAGGTCCTTGTCCACACAGGGGGATGATCCTTTGCTACCTGGAGATGCGAGGGTGGCTGAGCCAATGGCTCAGGAGGGATGCTTGGTGAGGGAGCAGTTGTGGGAATCACAGGCGCTTTCGTGGGGCTGAATTGAAGACCCGAAGGTTCCCTGGAGCCCTTGATGCCCAGACAGACGAACATGACTCCTTAGAGGGGAGGCAGAGTGAGCAGGAAGGATTAGTGTCTAACCAAAGGATCTTATCTTGGCCCCATTCTTTAAATAATGGGAGAAGAACTAGGGGGCACTTTCCCATTAACCACAGTGAGTGAGTGGGGATTTCTGCCTCTGCAGCCTCATCCACAGGCCCAAGGGGTCCTTGATGACCTACCTGTGAAAGTCCCAGTGTTCACAGCCAAGCCTGGAGGTGCGGCTGTGTGTATGAGTGTGAGTGTGAGTGTGTGTGTGTGTGTGTGTGTGTGTGTGTGTATACGACCCTATGGTGCCCTGCACCCTGACTGCCTCTTACCTAGACCAGCAGAGAGCGGGGGGGGTGTACCTTCAGCATCGGCGATGCCCTGGGCCTGCCCTCATTCCTGACGGGCCGGGAGCACACTCAGGAATCGCTTTAATCACGAGGGACGCTGGTGGCGGGCACCTGGGCTAACCCCGTCAGTGGGAGGGCAGCGCACACCTTATGCGTAACGGAGAAGGGATTCACTTCATCCCTGACGTGGAGGGAGAGCCCACTGGAAACACAAATGTGATCCTGGGGACTGATCCTCCCCCAGAGAGCCAGGACGGGGAGGTGTTATGGCCGGTCCAGGAAGTGGCGGTGGGACTCTCAGAGGCGTGGGACCAGATGATGGGTTTGTCATCTGAGGTCAGCCAGGCGGTCGTCCACGGTTAGAGGCAGTGTTAACACTGAAGTCAGTGCTTCCCGATTCTCCCTGTTGGCTTTTATTTCTGCTGCATTATTGTTGTTGTTCAAGTTCACCAGGAACTTAATGTCTGTGGACATCAGATCCGTATGTGGTGCCTGCGCTGAGACTTGTGTTCATTTCTCTGCTGATTTAACTCATGTCTGCTCTCGAGTGGCTTTCTGGAATATCAAGATATTTGAGGTTCACTAAGAAATCCTCCTTTTCCCTGCTGCATAGATTTAATTGTTTACAAGTTGTTATTAAAGAGTCAGCTACCAATGGGCCAAAAGATGGTAGTGATGACACCAGGTGAATTTCTATTCAATTGTAAAGAGGAAGTTGAACAGTGTTTTAAACACAGTCATCACTGGTCATGGGCGGCAGCTGGCTTGTGCCAGGCCGCTTACTGGAGCTGACTGTTAAAGCTTCAAGAATTTTCTGAGGCAGTTGTTACACAGTGGCTTCGAAATTGGCCATAGAGCCCTGACTGGTATGGCTCAGTGGATGGAGCGGTCTGCAAATCAAAGGGTTGTTGGTTCGATTCCCAGTCAGGGCACAGGCCTGGGTTGCGGGCCAGGTCCCCAGTTAGGGGCATGTGAGAGGCCACCACACATTGATGTTTCTCTCCTTCCCTTTCTCCCTCCTTTCCCCTTGTCTAAAATAAGTAAAATCTTAAAAAAAAAAAAGTGGCCATAGATTTCATGGTGAGAGTATTTACACCACAGTGAGAAGCAGCTACCAATTAACTTCCCAGACTCCTCCCCCACCCCCACCCAGAAAGCCAGTTGTGAAATATTTACGGACTCTCCCCTGGTAGTAAGTCCTGTTTTTATTAAATGATCTTTAAATTGAATATAATATGTTATGACAGTTCTACCGTTATGGCCACTTTTGCTATCTCCCTGTAACCAATTTCTTAGTGTAAGGGTTATACATTTAAAAAAATTACCTTCTATCAGCCACAAATACAATTCTAAAGAAAATTAAATTGTAAAACTGAACAATTTGTCAGGTTTTTTGGGAGGGCATCTTTAAGTTAGGATAAAATTTTAAACAGATGAAATCTAGTACACAAAAATAATATAAAAGAGTGATAGGTGATTAAGGTAGGAAATCATGAATTTTTGTTTAATTTTAAAAATGCAATTGGCAGAGAGTCCTGTCAGATCCCTAGCAGCTGGCTTAGAGTCGGAGCATGAGAAAGCAGGAGGGACAAAGAATTGGGAAGTTTATTTTAGAAAATAATATTTAATGGAAAGGAGTGAGCAACAGCCAGTTTCTCACAGGACATTACATGTCCCCTGAAAGTTTGCTAGATGCTTTGAGATGTTTCTCCTCTCTTTCCGGCCGTTAGGGGTGGGGATGAATCGGCAGGTTCTTAGAACTGACAGAACATGCTCCCGTTTCTTAGGCAGCCACACTTGCCCGGCGTGGTCCAGTGCCACACAAAGCAATCCCAACAGCCCACACCTGGTCAGCCCATCTCTTCTCACCGGCCAGGCCAGGCCGCGGTGGCTGCCTTTTCCGGCAGTGTCCGTAACACCTTCCTGGGCTTGCCGTCATTTTTGGAGTGTGGTATGCGGGCGGATACGGTGGACCATGCTCAGAAGTTGTGAGAGAGAGCTGAAGGGGGGCAGGAGCAGAATGGGGGAAGAGGAGGAGAATGTGGGTTGGAAATTACACGTGCAACCTCTCCAGGCCCCTCTGCTTCCAGCCCCCAGCAGGTCGAATAGGTTTACAACACTGGGGCAGCTTCCGGAGCCGGAGGGGGCAGGGAATCGGGTCCCGAGGATGCTGAAGCAGCTGCCCACATGGGCTGAGATCCCTGGCTTCCAGGGGCTGAAGAAGAGCCGGGTGTGAGCTTGGATGGCATGAGGGCTCCTGAGCGTCGCAGACAAGGAAAGAGAGATGTGGACTTTCCCGAGAGCGCACGGCATAGCTCGCTGCTCGTCAGGCTGAAACCACACTCTCTTAGTTTCCAACTTGGTGCTTTTGCCAGTGCCTTAAGCTTGCAGATCACTGAATTTAAGGCGCAGCCTTGTTTTTGATATGTCTACCACTACCCTGTAAATTATTACTGATTTGAGTGAGACAGTCTTTTAACTGTCTCTTTTGGGGTCTGAATCTCACCATTCTGAGAGGCACGAGACAAGAATGCCCCATCACATCCACCAGGACTACCCCAAGATTGGAAGGTCAGGGTGGCATCTCCATTCCAGAAACGTGCCAAGGGAAATAGAAATAGAAATAGAAACTTTGCATGCCCCGTCAAGTGAAACAATACTGTCTTCAAGTATATACTAAGATACACAATAGTTGTTGATTCCCTAAGCAAAATAAAAGAACATTTATCATTTTTCTAGTTGTGACAGCATGCCCCCTGGGGAAGGGTTTCCCGTGGCAGCCCACGCCCCGCGCAGAGTCTGCAGGCCGCTGCGGCGCAGCCCCTCCGAACGCTGAGCCGTGGGCGAGCAGTGCGCTGCTCACTACGCATGTCCGGGGGTCCTGCAGCCCCTCCGGAGGCAGATGTGCTGTCTTCTCATTGGACAGCTGGTTTCCATGCGTGGGAATGAGAATATGGCTTTAACCCCTTCACCTTGCCGCCGCCGGCTTCCTTGTGCCATGCTGATCAGCTTGGTGTTTCAAATCTCTATTTCATTTGGCTGGTCTGGTCTCATCAGTCTCAGTCCTTTTCCCTGAAGTTACTTATTTCATATTCGAGTATTTTAAGTCGGGAGTTACCAAAAATAGGCAACAAAAATCATTAACTGGACAGGAATGGGGTCATCACCCCTCCCCCCATGGAGGGATCTGATTCTGGGATTTCTCTGTGAAGGGGGTGGGTACACATCATGTTGTAGGATGGCCCACTTAATTTTCCTACCTCCCCCACACGTGCTCCACGCTGGCACAGCCAGGGGGATGGTGGCGCAAAGGGGTAATCAAATTCCAAACCGCTGATTTACTTTTTGGCTTCTGTGAGGTGCAATTTATGGATCCGGGCAAGGCCACAAAGTCACAGGAGTCTTTTAAGGGACATGCTGGATTTAGCGTTGTCTGTTAAACCACAGTCAGAAAATCATCGCTGTTCAGGCAGTCTTTGGCTGAGCGTGATATAATTTGCATTAATTTAGATGCAGTTGAATGATTAGAGAACCATAAAATTCCATTAAAATTACTTCAGCAGTTTGCACAGTGACATGCAAGCCGGCCACGTGTTTCCCTCGAAGTGTTAGGCTGCAGACATGTGGGCACGCATTTGCCACCGCACGCTTCCCAGGCCAGGGGAGCAATTCTTACTAATTTGCTTGATTTTTTATTTCTTTAAGATAGTTTTCCCAGTGCATTTATAATGTATGCTGAAGTGCTTAGGGGGAAGGGTACCGAGGCCTGCAGTTCGCTTTGCAAGGTGTCTAGGGGAAGATGGGTTCTGGCTGGGGGAGGTGGTGGAGACGGAGCGGTGTGCGTGACAGCAGCACAGCGGGACAGATGGACGCTGGGAGCCGGTGTGCAACTGCTCCCTGTCAGAATCCTTTCACCTTTGCTCAGCGTGCTCGAACATTTCCAATGTACACTCTCGGAAAAAATCATTAGTCCACCTCCTCAAGCTCAGAAATATATGGTTCCTGCCTCTGAAGCCAGTTTAATTTTACTGTAAGGAATGTATTTTGGGTCTTTACCTCCCTACTTGTTTTAAAATGTGCTTAGAATTCTGTTTCTTGTTTTATCAAGTTTTGATATTATTTTTGACTTCTTTGATAAGGGAGGATCTAGCTTATAGTTTCCTCATTTCCCTCCCTCACACCGAGGCATCCGCATCACAAATGTTTATCAAGCAAATAAATAGTTAGCATTTGCATTTTATTGCTGAGTCAAATAGTATACTATTATTCTTTCCTTTGTTACACAATTTGTTCTTTTTGCCTGGAGTTATTAACTCATTGTTTAAAATTTGCTCAATTTTCTACATCCCTACCGAAATGCATCTGCGAGATCGATGTTAAACCCAATGTTCATGGCCCCAGGGGGGCACCCGCTGGGGGTCTTCCCCGTGGAGGAATGCATCGGAAGCCTGGGCTGGCATCGGCTGTGTTTTGTGGGCTGGGGACTGTTGATGCTCTTTGGTAAGCCCTGGTTACGACAGTGGGATTGCAACGTTCTGTCCGGTCAGTGTTTTAGAGAGGTGCAGGGAGGCCCCCGGCGGTCAGCACTCGTCCACGGTGCATGCGTGCAGAGGGCAGTGGGCAGAGCTTCCGACGGGAGGCAGAGTGTGGTGAGTCCTCATGACTTCCCAAGGCTGGGCGGGGGTTAGGAGTCTGGTTGCTAGTTTCTCAACCAAGTTAAGAGGCAAACGTTTCTTATTTAAACCAGGTTATACTAAAAAGAAAGGAAATATGATAGTAATTCTGTCCATACTTTATATTGTGAGACGGGCATAGACAGACATAATTTAACATCCATGTTTGAGACATTCTGGTAATTCTAAGATGTGGCTTGTGACAAGATCACATAATAACTGTCTCCAAAAGAATATGAAACCGGGCACAGGGCCAGGTTTGGTGCACGTCCGACCCATCAATAGGTATATGAAACCGGACACAGGGCCAGGTGTGGCGTCGTGTCTGACCCGACCCGCGGGGGCTTGGCCTGCCACCCCTGCTTTGGGGATGAAGACCTGGAGTAAAGCTCTGGCTTCACACTTGCTCACAGCCCTTCCCTCTTTGTCCTGAGTTCAAATTGCTCTAGTTGTGGAAGGAGCCGAGTAGCCAATAAATTGTTTTCCTTGCTTATATTTTAAAAAGTGGGGAAAGCCCGGCTGGTGTAGCTCAGTGGATTGAGCGTGGGCTGGGAACCAGAGGGTCCTGGTTCGATTCCCAGTCAGGGCACATGCCTGGGTTGCGGCCCGGGTCCCCAGTGAGGGCCATGTGAGAGGCAACCATACATTGCTGTTTCTCTCTCCCTTCTCCTCTCTCTGAAAATAAATAAATAAAATCTTTAAAAAAAAATAAAAAAAAAAGTGGGGAAAGAAAAGGAGGAAAAAGATTTAAAACCTTATAGGTGGCATCATCTCTGAGAGAGTGCATTATATTATATTCTTATATTCTTTTAAGTGCATAATTCTTATAGGTACAGTTTATCTTACTAGAAGCTAAAGTATGAAATGGTTCAACAAGTAGATTTATATGAAACTTTATAATAGGGAATGGGTTTAGGCGTAGATGGGTGTGTGTGTGTGTGTGTGTGTGTGTGTGTGTGAGAGAGAGAGAGAGAGAGACAGACTCACACACATGGACACAGACAAACACCATACATAAGCTCAATGGCCACAGAGATTCAAACACAGTGTTCAAAATACTTGGGAACCTAGAATAAAATGTAATTCTGCTTTATATGTTCTGGCATTTAGGATAAAATAAAACCAGTGTAAAATATTTAGCTTCCTGTTGCAAGTGCCATGGATGTGACCACACAATCTGACTGAAAGGCAGGTGCCTGAGTCGCCCTCCCTGAGGGAGGGGGCAGAGCAAGGTGCCGACTGAGGTGACTGGGGGTCAAAAAGGAGGTCTACAGAATTGGAAAGGGACCACCCTTAAGCACTGTTGTGGTTGATAAGGGTGTTTCCTGAGGGGGAGGGGTGAGCAGTTCTGGCACAGCTGCACCTATATACATACAGGCCAACAATTAGGGAGCTGGCCGGCAGGGGGCAGGAGCCGGGCTGTCTGCTGCTGGGTGGAGTTTCACAGAGAAGCAGGGCTGGAGACCAAAGTGGCCCAGGTGGGCATGTGTCAGGGTAGGACACATCAGGACAACTCATGTTGACACAGACGGTGCCTATTGAAACATCTGCAGATAGTGGGTGTGCATGGGTAGTACACACACATCTGTGTCCTTGCTCTAGCGTCTGAGAAGGCCTGGGTCCAACAGTGTCCCAGCAGCTGCAACCACACCTAGTGCCCAGATCCCGTGTTTCACACTGTGCTCTGACAGAAGGAGCCCGGGCGCGTGGAGATGCGGCCGATTCCAGGGTGCAGCAGGACATAATACAACATGACCTCAGAGCACCTTGTAGCGTCAGGAAGTAAGGAAGTGCGCGGGCAAAACGAAGAGCAGGACAAACCCACCCACGGTGACGACGATGAGGCAGAGGGACCGAGGGACTGACTGAGCGAGCTCCCAGCGGCCGAGCCGGAGCGCATGAGCGGTACATGGAACAAAGTAGCATTGGATTGTGACCCAAAGCAAAAAATAAATACCCAGGAGTCCAAACCAATATAAATTATTGATTAAATAAATAACCAGGGGTGGGGGAGAGACAAGTCTCCCATGCAAAAGGATTTTTACACATGTATGCAGCAGAGCCCCTGCTCCGTCTGTGTGGGCCAGGCATAGTGACGTGGCTCACAGAGACGTCCTTCCACAGAGCACAGTGTGGAGAGGAAGGTCAGGGGTGCACTTGGCGGCTAAGAAGTCTGGCTGGCACCACCTCGCCAGGTGCCGCGTCATGTCGATGAGATGTGATGAGAACCGCATGTGACCTGGGTGCTCTTCGCTGTCCCCCAAGCCCACAGTCCCAGCCTAACCGTGGGAAAAACATCAGGCCAACCCCAGTGGGGGGTCAGTCTGCAAACATCTGGCCAGTGCTCTGCAAAACTGTCAGGGTCACCAACACAAGGGAAATCTAAGGAACTGCCACGGCCAAGAGAAGCCTTAGGAGGCAACTACATATGATGTATCATGGAGAAGACCTTGAAAGGGAACAAGTAGACAAGGTGGAGACTGAGGAAATCTGAATAAAGCATACAGACTTAAGTTGAAAACATTGGCTCATTCATGGTCATCCTCATGCAAGACCCAATGCCAATGCCAGTGTCGCACTAACGGAAGGTATTAGTAATAGGGACCTGGCCATGGGGCATACGGGAGCTGTGTTGAGTCTCACATTATTTCCTGTGTCAGTAAAACTGTTTGAAAAATGAAGTTGATTGTTTTTTCAAAAGGTAGGTGACTGGGCATTCACGGCAAAAATCAAGCTAATAAGCATTGGATGTACATGTTTAGTTTACATGTGAGACTCCTCTCAGTTATAACAAGAAAAGGCTGTTAAAGAATATTGGGGAATCCCATCCAGAAAACTCCATACATGGCAAAAGGTGGACCTCCCTTCTAGGCAGTCATTTTCCCTAAGATCCTGTTGCTACAATAGAGGAAGTAATTTAAATACTGTCGTTTTGCCAAACCAAGGGACTAGAATCTTGAGTGTTATGAAATTAACTTTGGTACCTCATTGATAAGAGAAACTCAAAGAAAAGTTTCCGTGTTATATGGATGTCTGCCCATAGGAGAGCCATCTCAGCTTTACATTTAGGGCAACGATGCAGGCTGTGTTAGACACTGCGGTTAGCCCGCTCTGCAGTAAATGACTCACACAATGTGGCGGCGTAGTTATGGCTCTTGGTCTTACCTTTAGGGTTTCGTGATAAACTTAGGTCTTTGTTTAAGAGAGTCAAAGATGGTTTTTTGTCATTGTAGCTTGTTTTAAAGCTAGAAAGACAGTGTATTTAGCCATGGCTGGTGTGGCTCAGTGGATTGAGCACTGGCCTGTGAACCAAAGGGTTGCTGGTTCGATTCCCAGTCAGGGCACATGCCTGGGTTGCAGGCCAGGTCCCTAGTAGGGGGCGCTCAAGAGGCAACCACACATTGACATTTCTCTCCCTCCCTCCCCCTCTCTCTAAAAATAAAATAAATCTTACAAAAGGAAGAAAGGCACTCTATTTGTGTGTGTGCATGCATACATGCTACCCTCAACCATGTAATACTGCCAAGCAAGAAAATGGACTTAAATGTAAATTTAAAAATTGTTTTAAAAGACAATGTTTGCCTTGTTTAGTTTTAGAAGAAAGCAGTGCTGGGAAAAAAAAAAACACCCCTGATATTCACACATTTTGAGGCGTGTGAATCTCATCCACCGATCGCTTTTTATACCAGAGGCCAGCTGCCGCCTTTGGGGGAGGCAGACGTCTCAGCCAGAGCTGTCCCCAGCCCAGAATAGCGCTCGTGGCGGGAGAAGTTCTACTGCATCGCGTCCTCTCATTTCTCGCAGGTTTTGTGCAGCAGTTCTGGCGGTGGCTGCAGTTTCCCGCTTCAGAGATGCACGGCTGGCCAGGAGTTATTTCTGGCCTTTCCTTTTAAAGACTTATCTGGTTTTGAGATTCTCTGTGTTGCCAAATCAAATTCCCTAGCCATTCCTTACCTGAAGTGAGGTATTTCTATCTTTTTAAACGAAATCACCTTTAAAGTTGAGAACTGCATTTTCTAGAACGGCAGAAGACCCGAAGTTGGTGCAACATCTGGCAGGGTTCTCGGTGGGTAGGCAGCTGGACTGATGACCGCCACGTCACCTGAGCCACCTTCTCTCTTCACGGAACACGGCGATGCAAGAGGCTCGACATCCGTTCTGCCCGCAGGGGATTCCTCCTGAGACAGGGGACCGAGGTGCTTGGCTCTGGAATCAGAAAAGCTTCACTGAAGCCTCGAATCTGCCCCCTTCCTAGCTCTGTGGACTCGGGCCCACTCCCTTCAGCTGTCCGCACCTCCATGTGGAATGCCAAGGAAGAGGAGTGTCCAGTGCCTGGGGTTGTGTTTAGCATTGATGAGGTGGCTGGGACCGTCTTCTCCCAGCACATCGTAAAAGTTCAGTGGATGTCAGCTGTTTTCATGGCCATGCTGACGTTTGTGGAAAACACACTGCACCTGCTGGAATGGTACTGCCCAGGAGGAAGCTCCCGAAAGGTCTGTGGTGCATCATCTGCCGGGGAAGGCCTCCTGGAAACTCGTGCTCGTTAAAAGAAAAAAGGGCTCTGGCCGGGGGGCCTCTGTCAGTTGGGGTGTAGTCCCGGACCCTGAAGGTTGTGGGTTATGCCTCCTGGTTCAGGAGCCAATGGATGGATGTTTCTCTCTCTCTCTCTCTCTCTCTCAAATCAATAAACATATCCTCAGGGGAGGATTTAGAAAAAGAAAGAATGAAAAAATGTGTGTGCTAAGCCATGGCAGTGCTTCTGGGGTCCAAAGTTCGAGAGAGCAAGCTCTGTCCCTAGACCCTCAGAATTCCATTTCTTCCTGTCTTCCCCACCCAGAGGGAGGCTGCAGAGCTCTCGCCCAGTGTGTTCTGAAGTTGGGGTTCTCTGCCTCATGCCAGCAGGGCCCTCATGGTTTTAACCACTTTGCAAGCGTTTTGGAAGGCTCAACCCTCCGTGGCCCTGAGACCAGCCTTGGCACACTGCCCACCTCCTTGGCCCTTGCTCCCTGCCTCCCTCCCACACCCCCAGAGCCCTCCTGGGCCTCTCTGGGCCTCGCCTGTCCCTCAGGGCCCAGCTGAGCAAGGTGACTTCAGGTGAAGGCCCTGAGGCTGTCCAGCTTCCCGAGTTGCAAGATGAGAATAGCTGCAAAAGACAGTGCGGATGGTCCCTGCCTGCCCTCCTTCTCTCAGTCAGTATAATGTTGGGCTTATGTTAAGTAAATATGACAATGGACTACCTTTAAGACTTTCTTTCTCCAAGAGACCATACTTTCTCTGCCTCCTGAGGCCACAGGCCGAAAACTGTTTAACACGTGTGTGACACAGTGCGGTGCCCTCCATGTAGATCTCAGATCTGCGGTTCTCCCGCGAGCGTTCAGTCTCGGCAGCACAGAAAGGTCTTTAAGAGGAAGGATGCACTTCTTACCGCCCTACGGCGGAGGCTTCCCCACAGCAGCACGCCCAGTGAGCTTCCAACCACAATGCTGTCACTTAGGACTTACAATTAAAAGGACAGTTATCTCTGTAGTGCACAGCACTTAACATATATGAAATCGGATAGTTTAACAACTATGTGAAATATTCTAGACATTCACGCACACACCCCCACACACCCTTTTTGGGTCTAAAGCGCATGGAAACATAAGGAGTCACCGTTACGAAAATCTGCAGCAGATGGTAGTGTAGTGTTATGTAGAAAATCAAGATATTGTGAGGTTTATCATTCAAGAATTGCAAGAAACAACGTACCATGCCCAGGGAATTTGATTTGTTTGGACAATATTATTATCTTTCAAAGTGCCGCACGTGGTGGTGGGCAACGGCGATCCGCGCTCTCTCCCTACCTCTGACGCGCAACGTAGCTCAAACTGCCCCAATCCGCACTGACTCTACTGAACACCACTTTTCTGGGAATTAAAAGGATGCATCAAAATAGTCAGCGGCATACCTAACAACCCGACTTTCTTTTGCAACAGAAGGCTGAAAGCACACACCGACCATTAGATAGCCAAGTGGATCCCAGCTTCCCCTTGTTGGGAGCCTCCTGCCCCACTTCCCAGCCAGTGCGGGGAGAGGCAGGGCAGGGGTATTGAAAATAAACTGGCACTTTGTGTGTGGTGACAGTGCAGGTAATAAAGTTAGATTTTCCATCTTGCAAAGCCAGGGCAGCCCTGCGTTAGTGACTCAGAATGACGATAAACACGGTGAAGGGGATGGTCCAGAAGAGGGAGGGGTTGGACTCTTCCCTGGTGGCCACCCCCGGCTCTCTGCCTTCTGTGCTGCCAACACGGGCCGGTTTAAAGGATCGCCAGTGGCTCATTGACTTGTGCAGCCTATACACTTTTCAGGAAATGTTCAAAATTCTTTTATATTTGATAAAGGTTTATTTAAAACAGAATGAGTCGTTATTGAGTGCTAACTCTGACAGGCTCTGCCGGCACTCGCTGTGCTGGTCTTTCCAAAACTTCATAGCGGCCCCTGGGGGGGGGGGCAGGGTACACGTTGTTCCTCCTCCTGCCCCCGCCCCCCTGAAAACAATTACTCGGTCGGGGTCACACCAGTAATAAGTGGCTTAATAAGTGGTTTAAAGCGTTTGATTCCAAAGCTTAAATTCTTTACACCACACCAGTTGCCTCTCGTTTATTAGGTTTTTAAAAAACCTTCCTGTTACCTGGGAAGAATGCAGAGCACGTATTATGGCTGCTTTGCAGATTAAGTTTTTGGAAAGGCTTAGCGGCAGTGAGTAAGCTAGCAGCAGAGCGCTGGAGAGGTCTCCTGCCATCTCTCCCGGGGCTCCTCCCCAGGTGGCCAAACTCATGAAAGCAGGAACAAAATTAGAATGAGGTCATCGTATCTGACTTCATGTGAAACTTGAGGGAGACATTATTCCAAACTCATAAAAGCTGCTTCTGGTTTGAATACAGACTGCATACAAATGTCTTTATGAGACTTGTGTTTCAAAAGCGGAGCACAGGCCAGGAAGGAGCGGTTCGGAGGCCCCTGGGCTGCTCCCACCAGAACAGGGTCAGCCAAGGTGTGGGGCCCCTGGGCCGCTGTGGACAGACACCCAGCTCTCTGCAGCCCCTGCTCCCCTGTTCCTGGGCCCCAGCGGCGGCCCTGGGGCAAACGTGATGCTTCGTTTTCCTTGCTCCCTTTGTTACAAGGAGTTCTCCAGGAGTACCTGAAAAGAATTCTCTCTCACCCAAGGCACTTTTAATCACCCCAGTTTACACCTGGCTTTTGCAGTTAAGGAAAATAAAGTGGAGACGAGACAGGGTGGGGGATGGAACTGAGAGGGGACCACACCCCACTTTCCCACCCTGGTGTGCCTCGGGGGTCACCAGAAAAGGGCTCTGTCCCTTCCTGAGAGCCTGACGAGGCAGGCTGGAGTCCTGCTGGCCCTCATCCTTCCAAACTGCCCGGGCGCTGGAGCGTTCGGAAGAGAAGCAGGTGTGGAGCCGCGGCGCTGCGGTCACGGCTTGAGCCTCGCACTCATTTCTCCCTGGTTACAGGAGCAGTGCTGGGTGTTGAGACCGAACAGAAAAGCTGGTTTTCAGAAATGAGGTGCTTCATTTCCAGCTGACCCCCCGCAGTGGGGTTGGCACCGCCAGGGCGGTGGGAGGAAGACTGATGAGTGGTTTCAGGAGCGCTGCCCTGCCCTGGCTTCTGTTCCCTCCCTCTCGGTGCTCCCTGTCGGGCTGCACCACCAGCCTGCTCTCCAGCGCCCGTCCCCTCACATCCAACCGGTGGGCCCTGCAGGGTGGGCGGGGACTGTTCTGACCTCGGGAAGAGCAGCCAGACCGTGCAGAAAGCCACGTGCGAAGCTGTTCGTCACACCGGGCGGATGACAGCCACAGAGTCAGCAGCAGCAACAGAAGACTGACTGTGGGGGACCAGGAGACCAGGCCCCTGTGCCTCGCCGTCTGGTAGACAGCACCTGCCCTCGTCACGCCGTCACCAGTGTGTCTCCGTCAGGAAGGCCTCGTGTCGAGTTTATCTTTACTACAAGCGCGTCAAAATTGTCTTAACTGTATAAGAAGAATCAGGAGCCTCCTTGTATTATCAAATTTCTCACCAGGAAATAACTTAGGGCCTAGTAGCAATAAAATCGTAGTACTGATTCCTAGAAAATAAATGTGATAACATACACATGCACGCACACACTCTACATATTCTGCATCCATGCAATTTACATGTCGCCGAGCCCTGATGCTTTTGAAAGCATCGCCACTGCCCAGTGCCGGCTTCTTGCAGCCACGTTGCGGGAAACCAAATATTTCCAAAGCCTCTCCTCCTCTGCGGTCAGCGTTGGAGCCAGTCTATGAGCTTCGCAGGAAAATTACTCTTATATTTTTAATTTTTTTAGCCTAAATGGAATTATCCAGTTGGCTCACACGCATTATTTGCTAATTTGATTCTGGCGATTTTCCCAGCTTCCGGGGTGATGACTCACCGCTGCGGAGAGCCTCGGGGAGAAGCGCCATCTCTGACGCCTGGCCCGCGAGGCGGTGTCTGCACGGTCGCGGGGGCAGCAGCGACTGCTGTGTGCGCTCTGGCCTTTCGCACTCATCTGTTGACTACAAATAAGTCCTGTGGCTTTGGATTGATAAATATGGAGCACAGAGTAATATTTTTTCTTCGAGGTGCAAAGAGAATAGTGGTGCCCGCGGTCCGAAGTAACCGGGCACCAGTGGTGGCTGGGGCGGGCGCGGAGGACGCGAGATCAGGGCGCGGGGCCCGGGACGCGTCCTTCTCCGAGAGCTCTGTTTCTGTCTCTGGTCCGGCTGCGGTCCACCCATGAGGTCAGTCTGTCCCTGGGTTTGTCTGGCCTCTTCTGTTGCCTTTGCCAGGGTCTTGCCCCAAACCAGGAAACATTGGTTGAGTTAGTATGTCAGCTATATTATTCCAGTACTTAAGTTTTTCATCAGCATTATGACAAGGAACATGAAGTGTCCCTTTCATGTTAAATGTTAGACTCCGTCAAACCGAACACTTCCCATTGCTCTTCAGACACAGCGCCCCAGTCCTCGCAGACGCTCCGGTTTTGAGACACAACCATGGTGGAAGGAAGGCGTCCCCGAGTGGGTGGAGAGCGAATTCGAGGAGCCCCCCTCCGTTTGGGTGGGGCCCCTGTGTTTTGGTACAAGTTTATCTTCCTTGCACATGGGAAACCAACAGAAAAACAAGCATTGCTAAATAAAACTTGCATTTCAAATAACCTTTTTAGGCACTGTGGATTTGGCGGGAACCGTGTTTCATTTTCTGACGGGGGAGACTGCCGGGGTTCCTCTGCCAGGCCAGGCAGTGCCCCGTGCTTACGGAAACATTAACTTTCCTGACATCCCCGGGTATCCTGGGCGACAAGACCCCAATCAGGCTGGTTTTATAGATGTGCTGCAGAAAGGTTAAGCAACTTACCCCAGGTCACACAGCCAGCCCTCCACTGAACTAAGGCAGTGACCTGGATTTATAAACGTTGAGGCAGAAATGCTTTCACTGGGTTACAGATGCTTGGCAATCAAATATCAGCACACCCACACCTGGCTGCCCCATTCACAACCTTGTCAAGGTCAACAGAGGCAGACTGTGAAACCAGCACCAGGTCCTTCCTAATTCAGCATCTCCTCCGGATCAAAAGAATGTGCTTGTCTGAACCCTGCCCGCCCACTACACAAGTTCACATTCAAACATTTCACACTTATTAAATCACCAAAAGTCATTGGCTGTATTTCTTCTTCCTGTTTCTTTCAAGCAAACTGAATCAAGAGAACTCGACTCCCAGGGGACAGTACCCTGGTTTGTTTGCATTTCGGGGAGGTAAGCATTCAACTCCAAAGCTGCCGTTTTTTATCGGAGAAAAGCTTCCCTTTTGACCCCTTGGAAGCGTTTCCGTTCCTTGGCCTGCCTTTGAGTTCCTGCGGACACGCAGGTGACAGTGGGTGACTCTCTGTTTCCAGCAAGCCCAGAAGAAATCGTCTTTCTTTCCTCATTTGATTGGTTCTCCTCTGGTTCCACCCCAGACCCTGCAGCCGTGGTCCTGGCGATTGTTTGGGGACCACAGATGGTCATTAAATAGCACACAGACAAGTGCATCCTGTCACTGTGACTGGTGTGATGAAGAAAGCATTCCTGAGCTGGGGGAAGAGAAGGTGAGCGTTTCCCAGGCCTAGGACAGCGTGGGCACAGGTTGGAGGCCGCAGGGCAAATGGGAGCAGCGTGCGGTGCAGGGGGAGCAGTGGTGCAGGGGCCACACAGGTAGCTGGAGAAGTCACCTAGGCCAGACAGCGGGTCCCTGTGACGGAGCCACAGGAAGCCACTGAGCCCTGAAGCCTGTGAGGGGTGCGGTCATATTGGCATTTCAGAAGACAGACCTGGAGTCTCCGGTAGGGCTCTTTCTTAGAGAATCATAGCAAATTATTTGTTTTAAACTTAACCAAACATTAAATAATAATTCCACCATACAGTATGACTTTAGAAACGTCAAGTCTGAACTCATTATATAGAGCCACTCAGCTGCCTTTTCCATAGTCAGTAGGTAAGTCCACAAGAAATTTCAAATTATATCTTAGAATGATTTAGGAAAACTGAAAAGCAAGTCTTTGAAAAGCATCAATGTCATTAACTTATAAATCAAATATGAATACATATCAGCACAACCACCAAGAGAAAAGAGGTGGTGGATTACCCTAGCCAATGTATGAGGTACCGAAATATGCGTGTGACATACAGAAACTTGTGGCCCTTTAAATAGTCGCTGCTCCATGTGGACCCTAGAACTGCGCTGATTGTCGCGGGGGGTGGGGGTGGGTCAGCGGCTGACCCGTCCATGGGCACATGTTGAAGCTGTGACATTTATTCTGTCACATTTCCCTTGCCGTGTCTCAGCGGTGCGCGTCCAGAGCTGCAGTGAAAACCTCACTATGTGAAAATAATGAGAACCTTAGCCATTAGCCATATGGTGTTAGCTAGCATTTAAAATTAGAAAACCAATAAAAGAATAATTAACACCTAAATTTCCTAAAGAATTAGATTTGATTTTTCTATCCCAAGAATAAGTGGGTTTCTACATAGATGTGCCTTTGGGGTCAATGGAGCAAGCTAATACAGTTTTCTCTAACATTATGGGTGATATATTATAAGCTCATATATTGTTTCTAGCAATCCAGTCAGTTATCGTAGTTCATTATAATAATGCCTGAAAAGGTGTTGCCTAAAGATACCACTGCGCACAGTGAATTTTGAGTAGTTTTGTTTCCAAGGAAACTAGTTCACTGTCAGCAAAAGATGCTCCCAAAGCAGTGCGGAAGCATTTGCCAAAAATAATGGAATCTTATTTTAAAATGTGAATCGAAATGTCTCCCCTAGCCCCGAAGCAACCATTAAAAGAGGCTTGCATGACTTGCAGAACTGACGTCACCTGATAAACTCATCCTCACATGCATTTTAAACAAACACTTGTGTGGTGCAAAGTAAGTTGTTCATCGTCAGGGCGTGCCCACCACTTTGGAAGTGAACATCTTGGCTGCGGTGCAAATCTGCTGAGGAAGAACGGGTCAGACTTCTGCTTCCTCTCCTAATATGGGCATATGAGGAAATCGCATTTGCCTCAAATTGGTGACATTGGATGTAGGTGGAGTTGTAGTTTGTTTTTGCATCACCTGTGAAAAAAGTCTTTGTTAATGTAAAGTTCTTGACATATTTGAAGATGTGTTTTCATGGCCAGTATTCAGTATTCACTGCTGTGGATTTAAAAAAAAAAATAAAAAGAGCTGACCAGGTTTGTTTTCAAGTGCGAGAATGCCCAATGTTAAGATCATCAGAGACAAACTCAACATACCTAACTCACTGGCACAATCTGATAGGCTCATGTTCTGTGTGTGACTTTGTATGTAATACGGGTGTGGTGACAGTGTCCTGAAGCATGCTGAGGTTTAGGTAAATGTCCCGACTGAATGGGGGCAGTTTATAGAAGGCGGCCTGAGTCTCCCAACTCACCCCGCCCCCTGCTCGGGCCGTCACCCGACTTAGGTTTTCAGGTTCTGACAAGGTCTCCGCCCTCCTCCATGGTGCTGGCAGAACGATGTTTTGGAAACAGGTGATGTCGCGGCAGCTTTGAATTTTTTTGATGTGGAAAAGATATTTTAATGCTTCCGAAGAATAGTGGAAGCCCTTAATCGGGGTGTTTGAAGCTTGGCCCTACTCACTTTTCCCCCACTGTTCCTGTCCTCACCCTGACCGTGTGCCCCGCGCTGGTGCGGGCTGTGCCCAAGCCGCCGCTCGCCTTTGCGTTCCTGGATGTTTTGTGTACAAAGAACTCTGCCACACGTGGCCCGTGGGGTTCTCTTCGTATAACACAGGGTCCGGCACAAATAGCGCCCCCTTTTATGACAAACTCTTTTATTACAACATCATAAGCATGTCATTCTGTAACGTAACAATATCCCACTCAAGCTCACCCTAGGACATGTTAGGTGACATGTTCAAAATAAACTATAACTTATCACACCCACATTGTCACCCTCCTAACCACATTCAAGGAGGCGTTACTTCTGCTGGACCCTGTATTTGCACAGTTTGTTCACCTCACTCTGTACTGTGTTCCTTTTCATGGCTGAATAATATTCCACTGAATAACATTCCACTGAACCTCATTTTGTTTATTGAGTAATGCCTTGATGGACATTTGGGTTGATTCTACCTTTTGGCTTTTAGGAATTATGCTGTCATGAATATTTACGTACGTGAGTTTTTGTAGGCACTTAACTCTTGTTTACAACACATCCATTAGTCTGTGGCAACAACTGGCTGCTTTACGGCAGGTCCAAGTGCCTAGTGAGGACTTAGTGTATTCATAAGGGGTATTAGCCTGTAGCTCTCTTTTTTGTGATGCCTGTGTCCTGCTTTACTATCAGGATAACACTGGCTTCAGAGAAGGGGCTGGGAAGTGTCCCTCCTCTCCCGTTGTTGGAAAGGGTGTGTGCAGTCTTCGTGTTGATTCTCGCCGTGTTTGGTAGAATTCACTGCAGCAGCCTTCTGCCCCTGAGGTTTCCTGGGGGGACTTTTGATTACTCACTCCTTCTCTTCACCTATGGTGTAGCGAGATTTCCTGTTTCTTTGCTGGTGCGTGTCTTCTGGAACACATGCGCTTCATCTAGCTTCCCTCATTTATTGTCCCATAACTGTGCTTAGTATTCTCTTGTAATTTTCTTTATTTCTCCAAAGTTGGGGCCCTTCTTTCATTCCTGAATGTTAGAAATTTGAGACTTCTACCTTTTGATTTTGATAATTTAGCTGGAAGTTTATCAATTGTATTGGTCCTTTCAAAGAATCAACTTTGTTTCATGGATTTTCTCCATTGTTTTGTATTTCATGTTTGTTTATATCCACTCTGATTATTATTATTGCTTCCCTCTTTGCTTCGGCTTTAGTTTGCTCTTCTTTCCATTTGTAAGTGGAAGATTATGTTATTGATGTTAGATCTTTTTTATTTTTTTAAACATTTTTTTATTTTATTTATTTATTTTCAGAGAGAGGAGAAGGGAGGGAGAAAGAGCAATGTGTGGTTGCCTCTCACATGGCCCTCACTGGGGACCTGGCCTGCAACCCAGGCATGTACCCTGACTGGGAATCAAACCGGGACCCTTTGGTTCCCAGCCTACGCTCAATCCACTGAGCTACACCAGCTGGGCCTGATCTTTTTTATTTTTAAATACAGGCTTTTTCATCTACGATTTCCCCCCCAAGCACTGATTTAGCCCCATCCCATAGGTTTGTGCTGTGTTTTCATTGCTATTCTTCTCAAACTATTTTCTGATTCCCACTGGGATTTCTTTTGGGCCCATTGGTTATCTAGGAGTGTATTGTCTAATCTCCACATACGTGTCATTTTCCAAATGCCCTTTTTTATTCTTAAAGTTCATTCATTTCATTGTGACCAGAGAACATATTTTGTATGATTTTAATTCTCGTATACTTGTGGAGGACTGTTTTATGGGCTACAATATGGTTTGTCCTGGAGAATGTCCAATGTCCACATTGAGGAGAGTGTTTATGTGGCTT
This sequence comes from Micronycteris hirsuta, assembly GCA_004026765.1. NCBI lineage: Eukaryota > Metazoa > Chordata > Mammalia > Chiroptera > Phyllostomidae > Micronycteris > Micronycteris hirsuta. The sequence goes on along the minus strand of PVJI01005262.1, from coordinate 29,510 downwards.
CTCTTGGGTGGAATGCACCATCCAGGGCTGCGAGGTGCAGCTGTTTTAGAGTTTTTGAGTGTTCCATAGCTTTTTATTATTTTCTGCCCACTTGTTTCTCCACTACTGGAAGTGGTCTATTGAAATATCTGGTTATTGTAGAATTATCTATTTATTCATTCAGTGCTGTTTATTTTTTTTCTTTGTGAAGTTTTGGGCTCCAGTCTTAGGTGCATATGTTTATAGTTATTGTATGTTCGTGCTAGAGTGACTCTTTACAATTTCTGTCTTCAAGGTTCTCTGTCTGACATTAGCATAGCAACTCTAGTTTCATTTTGGTGGCAGTTGGCATTTTATATATATTTTTTATATTTTCACTTTCAAACTATTTATGTCTTTGAATTGAAAATGTGTCCCTTATGGACAGCATGCAGTTGGAACATGGATTTTTAAATTCATTTTGCCAACCTCTGCTTTTGGATGGGAGTATTTTGTTCACTTATATTTACTATAATTACCGATAAAGTAGAATTTCTGTCTGCCATTTTGTTATTTTATATATACATATATATTTACAGTCTTCTTTTTGTTGTATTAATCCATTACTTGTGTCTTTTCATTTTAGCTTGAAGTACTCCCTTAGTATTTCTTATAGCATATCACTGCTAGTGACAGATTCTCTTAGTTTTTATCTTTTTGGAGGGAGGTTAGTTCGGCTAGATATAGAATTCTTTGTTGATAGTTTTTTCCAGCACATTGAATACGTCTTCCCACTGCCTTCTGGTCTCCATTGTTTCTGGTGAGAAATCAGATGTTGATCCTAAATAATTAAAGATCACTTTTCTCTTATTGCTTTCAAGAGCCTCTGTGTTTGACTTTTGACATTTTGACTACGATGTCCCCGGATGTTGACTGATTTTGTCCCAGCTGGGGTTTATCGAGTCTCTTGGGTGTACAGATCAAATTTTTGTAAAATCCGCTTTGGGATGTTTTCAGCCATTATTTCTTCAAATATTCCCCTGCCCCCCGCTCTCTCTTCTCTCCTTCTTAGAGTCCCATTAAATGCGTGTTGGTGTGCTTGCTGTATCCCCAGGTCACTGAGACTCTGTCCGTTTTTCTTCATTCTTTTCCCTCTCTATTCCTCAGACTGGATAATCTTAGTTGACGAGGGGAGAAATAGATGGGAGTAGAGCAAGAAAAAAATGCCATAAAGCATTTTATCAGTTCCTATGATAGCTAAAAGCACACAATTATTGAAGGTGAAGGAGCAGTTTAATTAAAATTAAAATTTTGGAGACAAATCAAAGAATGAAATTAATTCAGAGTGTATTTTTGACATTAGTCATGGAAAAAATGCAGCTCAGTTAGATGGAGTATTTAGAAAAAGCAAAATTAAAATAAATTTGCATACCAATTAGATAAGAAGATACCACATAGACCACAAGATAAATTTAAAATCCACAAACAAGCAACGGGGTGTTCTGCAGCATGCCCATTTGGATATGAGCATTTGAATTTTTCATGAAAGGAAATGCATTCAGTCAAGGCCATATGGGAAGGGCTAGCAATGGTATTCTAACTACTAAACTGAACTTGAGAAACATCATGCCGGTCACTAAGTGAGTTGCTGATTAACTGCACAGTGTGATTTCCAAGCCCATTCATGCTTAGATTTTCGGAAGTGTGACAGGATTTCTGCAGTCATGAGGGACAGACTTCTAAGCAGCGGACAGTCTCCCCTCTGGCGTGCACATACGCAGTGGAGGCCTGAATTGGTTTGGGGGAGAGATGGGGGAGGCCGTTGACTCCAAACGCCCTCCAAAATGAGGTCCGCCACCCTTGGGAGTGATGAGCGGTATGGGGTGGCGGGAGTGGATCCCAGGCGAGCCCCCGAGGGGTGGCCTGGGCAAGGGTGCGGGGGCTGCCTCGAGGACAGCAGAATTAAGGCAGGCCTGTGACAGTCTCAGTGTGGCCCTGTGGACGTCATCCCGTTGTAGAAGCCCTGGGCTGGGCACACCCTTAAAGTTCCAATAACTTAGGGTCCTGCAGGTAGTTTAACATGATACATACCAAATCCTCCTGTTTCCGCAGCTCTGTGCTAGGCACTGGAATTCGCCCTGGGGCAAAAATTAAAAAGCTGCCTGATCCGAGGGTTTCCTTTAACAAAGTGCCGTTACGAAGGCTTCCGCGTCCAACAACTTTGGACGCTTCCTCTTTCCTCCCTTCCACACGGAAACTTGTCAGTAAGGAAGGGGTCGTGCGCGGGGAGTCATTAACCCTCCCGCTGAACCAACAACTTCAGAAAACACTGGCTTCGAACCCACCGTGGCTGAGCGGAGGCGCTCCACAGTCCTCCAGGGCTCTGGAGATTTGGCGTAATTAGTCTTCATTACAGCGTTGAGTCTCTGTTGTGTGTCTAGGGCTGGGAATGTGTCGGGGAAGGAAACTGACGTGATCAACGTCCCCTGGCTCATCAGACACAATCAAATAAACACTGCGTGAGTCTGTGTGTCTGTGTGTCTGTGTGCAGGTGGATGGGGCAGAGGGAGAGTGTGAATGAGCGTGAGTGACTGGGACTGGGGAGGGAACAACTGGACAGGAGCCCGTGGTGAGGGGGAGCGATGTGTGGGCTAAGGGATGAGGAGGGATCGTGTGCGGGACATTCTTCTCTGGGGACTGGAAGGGCACAAGGGTGGAAACACGTGAGTTTTGCTTAAAAGAACCTTTCTGATGAGTCTGCAGTTTAAATGTAAACATCTGTTTTGTTTTAAAAATAGAAGTAATCTTGCTGGCTGGTGTGGCTTAGTGGATTGAGTGCTGGCCTGCGAACCAAAGGGTTGCTGGTTTGATTCCCAGTCAGGGCACATACCTGGATTGCGGACCAGGTTGCGTGTGAGAGGCAACCACACATTGATGTTTCTCTCCCTCCCTTCTCCTCTCTCTAAAAATAAATAAAGTCTTTAGAAAATATGTAAGTAATCTAAATGTGCTATTTTCATGAATAATTTGATTATTTTTTCTCAATAATACCTGTTTTTACTGGAAGGCTTTTTTTTTTTTTTGCAGGCTAGTAAAAGATTGAGGATTATGATCAATTAATGCATGATTTACCTACTGTTTTTTTCCCCCACCAATTCCGAGAAATTGCACAGGCTTTGATAGCCTTTGTCCATGGATACATTTACTGAATTAATGGTCAGGATTGGCCTTTTATCCATATTAGTTGCATTAGTCATTCATAGGGTATTAGCCTACAACTCCAGGTTGCAGGCATTTCAGGTGTGAGAAAATAAGGTAAATGGCTTATCAGCCATAATTTAAAGTTGTGAATGCAGCAAAGTGCTTGCTCTCTGGAATATTGACTCTGAAGAAGAATGCAAAGTAACCTTTATTTGACTTGCGAAGTCTTTCAAATGGCAAAAAATGAAACCTGTTCATTCTTTCAGACATGCATCTTCTTTATATGACCTTCAGCTCTATATAAAATATCCGGGAGATAGTAGGTGTTAAAAATAGCATGCTGTTAGTAGTTAGGTGATTGTAAATGATCAGAATTGCAAATAGGAATAATTGGAAATATTTTTAGTTCATAAGCAGAAACCTAAATATACTTGGTGATTTTCATAAAATCATGGTTTTATTAATTAGTCATAAGGGATTACCTTTATAGTCTGAATGTTTCAGGATTTATAAATGACACTCAAAATAATCATCCCTAACTTCCTGGATGCCAAAGACAAATAGAGACAGAGTGAATATGACACAGGTAACTATTTCACGAAAGTTTTTCATATGCCAAGGTGACTGGATTCCCATGCTATTTAGAACAGATCTGTTTCATTAGGTCTTTGAATGTAGTTATTGTTTGTAGTTTTGTTTCAATGTTTTTTTTTTCTTTTTCTCTGTTTCTTTGCCCATGGATAGTATGGATTTGGAAAGTACTCTAAAGGAAATACTAGTTTAGAGAATAGGATACATTGGATGCCCTTCCAGTATGCCCGTAGAGCAGGGGTGTCAAACTCATTGTCACTGGGGGCCATATCAGCCTCGTGGTGGCCTTCAAAGGGCCGAATATAATTTTGGGACTGTGTAAATGGAACTACTCCTTAACTAGGGGCAAGGAGCTCGGTGCTGCCGCCGGGTAGAAACAAGGTGCCATGCCGGATAAAATAAGTGGGAGGGCGGGATTCAGCCCGCGGGCCCTGTGTTTGCCACCCATGCCGTAGAGAATATATCGGGGCCCCTGTGGGCAGCCCCTCTGCCTTCGTCTGCGGCTCTTCTTGGAGACGCTTTAGATCTTTCCAGTTCACACCCCCACGGCATTCCAAGGATTCACTGAAGGGATGTGGCTGGGATTTTGTGTGAACACAGAAGACTTGGACAAAGGTTTTGCAAACTCAAGTATATGTTTACTGGCTGATGCTTCCGCCTCTGGAGTAATAAAAATCTCCACTGAGCTTTATTGCTAAGAAGGGACTGGCATTCCTGAGTGGGGCAGTCATGGTTTCAGGTGTTTGAGTCTGTCCCCGGGGGTTCGTGACATACGGTAATTTGGAGTTTCTTCAAGGTGCGCCTGGGGTGGTGAGCAGGCAGCCCGTGCTTTTTCCAGGCTGATGCAGGACGCACAGGTGATGGATGAGCCGTGTGGGACGTCAGCGTCATTCTCCTCTCAGGCCTGCTTCCTGTCCCCACGTGGGGAAACCTGATTTCCTTGTGCTAACTTTTCCTCAAGTGAGAGGAAAATCACTGTGAACGTTGGAAAGAACTGTGTTCTGAATCTAAGCGTAGGAAACAGCAACTCAGACAGGCCATGTGTGCAAACATTTGAACTGGAAAGGTACTGAGATATAGCCTTTCAAATACACGCAGTCTCATCTGATGCTTGTAGCTTTATCGTTATTCCATTTTACCTATTTGGGAACTTCAGCTGAGAGACAAAAATTACTTGACTGGGGTCAGCTAGCTTTGGGCACCAGGCCCGGGTCACCTGGCTCCAAATCCTACTCTCCTGTCTTCTGCACTTGCTCCTGGCCCAGGCCACTTCAGGTGGAAGGTTCTTTGGTCAAGAGGTTGCAAGTCAATTTCTCTGACAACAAAGTTATTTTTCTCCTCCGACTCCTCTAGTTTTAGGGCCGTGGGCTTTCCTGTGCCCTCTCCCGGGGGCGGGGGGGTGGTGGCGGCTCAGGGCTCTCTATGCTGGTGTCTTTTTCAGCCGAGAAACTGTAAGTGGCAGTTTGCATCGCAAGGGCCATGAGTTGTTAAAATATGAATGGAGACATCGATACACAGTCGATAATGTCCCGCTGCCGCCAGGTGTCAGGTTTCTTGCTTTGTTTGATGGGCTTTCACAGGTAGGTCAGGCTTTCGTGGTCTTCCCATTTCCCAGTTTAGACCAGAGGCTCCTGTAGAATGTCCGTAAACCGGTGCCGTCTCCCTTGCCCCCTGTGTCCTCCCCTCACCCCTCACCTTTCCTGGGCTCCCTGGAAAACGTCCTAGAGTGGTCTTTGCCAGTGGTTTCTCTAAAGTTCCTGTGTCACCCACACACCCTCTCCTCCTGCCGAGACACTGTAGGTCTCCTGCCATTTGCGGAAACTCAGCCAGCAGCAGGCACGGCTTTGGCCATTGAATGGTGTGTTTTCCCGCCTCCTTTGATACGGTTTTCAAAGCGTGCCTACAGAGTGGTAGCAGATCTCCTTATAAAAGTGCTTGGCCGTCTTTCTAGAGTTTTATGATTGGTTTGTCTTTGATCTTTAAAAAGACGTTAATAACAGTTTGGCGTGTGTTTTGGGGGGTGCAAGGTGATATACTGGATTTTGCATGTCTGGGATCATCATTGGCTCCCGGAGGCCTGGCCTCTGAAGGAGGAGGGGAGTGTGTGTGTGAGGCTGCCTTTCGTGGCTGCTTTCCTGTTTGTACGCACATCTGTGTTTGCTCTTCAGACCAGCTCTCCTCTGTCTGAGTATTCCCGAGTATTCGGTTACCCCGCCGCATGCCTAGTCCCGGCCAGCACTTTTATGCTAGAATCTACTAAAATCAGCGAGCGTCCCAACTTCTTGCTTTAAGGTTTTAGGGCACATATGAAAGTCATCTTGTCGAGAGTCTCTAAATAAATGGAGCTTTTGAAATGGATATTCTGTTTTTCCACTGAATCACGTCCGATGGTATTTCACTTAAGTTCCATTGGGCTTTCGGGTCTCTTTTTATTAGTTTGATGCTGGTTTTCCATTTTTCAATGCCACACTTTTCTTCCTCGGTAAAGACATTAATCCTTCCCAGAGTTGCTGTGGCTCTCAGGTTAGAGAAAGTAAACCAGCCTGTAGGAACAAGGAAGGCAGACAGCAAGCGGTAGCTGTTATCGCTGTTTCAAAACTTGCAAACAATTGCGTTGCTTTCGGACAGCGATCTGTGTTCTTTTTAAGAAAGCATGAAGTTTATGGGTTTTCTTGGTGCACCTTCTTTTCACCTCCCACCTGCCCTCCTCCCCACACTCACCCCTTCATGAATTTGCCACATGATTGTCCAGCCGCTCCTGAGATCCGGGCCCCTGGAGATTCAGGAGCCAATGGTGCAAGTCCTGCTTCTGTAGGTTTGACTTTCGAGAACCAGTATGTGCTATGCGTTTGTCTTTTTAATTTTGAAAAACTTCTTGTTGAATGTGCTCTGCTGTTCAGTAGTCCGCGGACTGCCCAGAGATCATGGGGTGAGGCTGTGACCATGTGCTCAGCTGTGAGAACCGGTTCCGAAGACGATTTTGCTTTGTAAGTGGTCGGGGGGTCCAGGTTCCCATGCCGTGCTGCAGGGAGGCCTCACGTGAAGGCTGAACATCCAGGAAATGGGTGATTTTGTCGTTGTCGTCAACTGCATGATTTTTCACAGTGAAACCTGGTTTCTTTGCTTCTTTTTGGAACCATTAATATCATTTAAAAAACTTTATTAAGTAATAATTGGGAACTAATATTGTTTTTGTGGAACAAAGACAACTCTATAGTGAAGTTAACTAAATTTGACATTAAATTTGATGACTCATTTTTAATAAGAAACCTTTGCTTTTTAATTGCAAAAATATGTGCTCATTATTAGAAAAAAGAAATAAGAAAATGCAGATAGGTAAATTTTAAAAGTATCTACTTAAATAAAATCCATTTTATCTTGTCAAACTTTTCATTGCTTCATTTATCCTTTTTTAAAACACGGAATCATAGTTTGCATGTTGTCTGGTAGCTTTCTCACCGATCAGCGTGTGGTGACGTTTTTCGTGCTAACAATCAATATTCCTTAACAGTTTTTATAGACTTTATATTTTTTGTGTGGATCTAAGTCAATTTGGTTTGTCAACACTCTGTTGTTACCTATTTACAGTTATTAAAAATTCTTATAAGCAATCTTGCCATGCTTGGTAGCAAGTAGTTTGTATATCCTTAGATATTTCCTTCTGATATATAAGATAAGCCTTTATGGGTCTGGTTATCTATTTTAAAACTACATTTTTCCAGCAATGTATGAGCCTGTTTCTCTAAACCCTTAGTGATTTGGGCATGGCAAGTGTATGTCACACACGAAGAACTGAAGCGTGGCTCTCGTCACCCCTCCGAGTCCTGTGACCTTTCTTCGTTGCCGTCTGTGGCGGAATGATAGTCTTCAAGGTCACTTTCTCCTGCCTGGTCTCCAAGGTTGAGCTTGGGGAACATTCCGAGCTTGGAAAATGTGGCTCATCGTCAACAGAGTCACACAAGATGGATTGGAATCAGTTTGGCATCAAACTGATTCTTTCAGTGGTTCTGACAGCGGGCCTTGCGGTGTCAGAGGAGGTCGGGTTGCGGAGACTCGCCAGCCCGGGCCCTGCTGGGGACAGGGACGCAGGGTGGGCCAGGCAGCTCTGCTCCGACATGCTTCCTCTGTGCCCCGGGGTGCGGCTAACGCTTCCTTAGAGGGGCATTTGTTCTTTGATTTTGTAAGAACTGTGGGTCTTTGAGAATTTGTAATTTATTCAGTTAATTTACCATAGAATTGAAAACAATGAATCATGAAATCATGTACTCGGTTGCCACTAACATGGTGGAGGATAGGATGGTGGCGTGTTGAGAGAAGCAACCATCCTGGAAGGACACGCGTGGGTACCCACCCACCCACGCTTGCCAACGAGCCAACATATGGCATTTTCTTCTGGTCTCAATATTTATTTTGTAATTCTTGACTCTTTTGTGAGTATAATTTTCCCTGTGCTCCCCAGTGTAAAACTGTATTTGAACTTTCATTACTTGTTTATTTCTTAAAAGGCTTCATTAGAAAAACAAAATTTTAACGTAACATTAGCATCTCATTAACTTTCCAAGTCTCGAAAAAGGAGTATGTTGGTGCCTGACCCCGGAGAGCAGCTCCGTCTGCGGGCGCTGAGTGTGTCTCCCACCGTCCGGCCCTCTAGCCTGCGGTTCCAGCGAACGCTGGCGGCTGTGTTTTCCTAAAACAAACCCTTTGGCTTTAGTCGGATGATACGAATGGAAACTAAAACCTACTTTAGCAATTTAAAAGCTGTCAGTGTGTTTACTGACCGTACTGTACTTGTTTTGGAAAAAGTATTTGTCGCCTCACTTGCTGAAGAAAAGACAGAGCTAGAAAAGCCCAAAAAGCCGACGACGGCATAGATGTCTTGGTTCTTGCCTAACCCAAGTCTTGCGTTGGCCACCGCCAAGAATAAGCATTGGATGACCTTGTGAGGGCAGCTGTTGTCTTTACCGAGGGCGTTTCCCCTCCAACCTCGTTGTACTTCTGAAAGGGGACAAGGTGGCTGATCAAAGCCGGGCAGGGCACCCATGCCTCCTCGGGCTGGGATGACTGGAGCCAAGCAAAGCTTTCCAGTTCATTCGACCTGCATGCACAATGCTGTGCTTTCTTTCCCAGTTAATTAAGAGGGACTCAGAAAGATCCAGACCGCGGGTGCTGGCCTGTCCTCTTCCAAAAAAAAGCAATTTACCCCACCGAGTGAAAATAAATGAGAATGAGAGCTTTGTTTAGAGATTCTCCAGTGTGATGGGCCTGATTTTTTTTTTTTAATCTTTCCTCAGAGCGGCCCCGTGTCCCCGAGCGCTGGCCTCTGCAGAGCGCACCTTGGTGGGGCACGCAGCCTGCTCTGGGCCGCGAGCATCTTTCCCACATCAGTAGCGTGTCTTCCTGCAAACGAGGCCTGTGTTTCCAGGGCCCCGAGGTCTTAGCAGGTCAGACGGGGAGAAGGCCTGAAAGGTCGCCTGGCCCCAGTGCTGTGCTTTGCAGATGAGGAGGCAGCGGCCCGGGGAAGGGACATGACCTGCCCAAGACCCCACAAACCCAGAGGGCCCTGGAACCCGACATCCTCATTCACAAAACAGCCAGCCCTGTCCACCACAGTCGTGGCTTCGATGCTGCTGGAAGAATCGGCCTCCGTGCGGAAAGGCGGCGCTGCCCTTCACTGCTCTGTGTTTCCTCCAGCAATTCTTCTACTGCTACAGAGGCGTCAGTGACGCATACCTTTGCTTTTGCAGCCATGTGTAGGGTACATGTGTAATACATTGAAAACATGAATTATGTGAATAAAATTCATGCTTGCTCATTCAGTTAGCTGACGTGTATTGAAGGTGAGCTATCTGCTGGTGACATCAAATCAATATAGAGGACCCCTTCGGGTATATGTGGGAAAAACATACCCAGGGAATTTTTTTTTTTTTTTGCTTCTGTTTTCTAAAAAAAAAAAAAATATGGCGAACATCATGTGGTGGTTCTAGATGGCTTCCTTTTATTGATGATGTCTCAATTCCTCAATAATGGATTTCAGATGACCTTTTAAAGACTTTGAAGTCAGGTCACTTTGATGGCATATAATGCAGTATAATGCTAATTTACATCATGATCTTTTTAAATGAAATTTTTTAAGATATGAAAGTGCGACATCCTGCTGTTACTGCAGCTTGGCCAGTGAGGGCTCTTATAAACGCAGCAGCCGTCGGGTTATGGGCTTGCCTCGTGCCAGGCCCCCGGCTGCCGTTTGGGGGCGAGTTGGTGCCCTGGCCCACTGTTAATTTTGGTGGCAGAAATTTATTGGGGGGGGGGATTTTAAAATCATACCTGACAGTCAAAATCCTTTATCACCATTAAAATCAGGACTCATCTCGTTCCCATCTACTTTGGATTCACCACCTAGAGACCAGTACGAGTTGGATACATTGTCAGAGTCAAACCTGTAGTGAGGCGGGCTGCCTTCACTGCAGCTGCCTCTGCACATTTCCCTTCCACCCGCAACTGTTTCTGCAGCGTGTCTTTGAAAAGGTGAGGATGCTTTTCCTTTTAAAGCAAAACCACGATCCCCTATCTTCTGTAAAAATGTAACAGTAATCTTTCAGTTGGGCACTATACCTTTAATAAAAAAATCAACCAGTTTTAAAAATCTTTGTGAGAGATTTTCTTCTAAATCAACCTTGATGATATAGGAGTCATTCACTCAGCAGGCAGGAACTTCTCACCCCCTCCCTGATACTATTCTAGTGTCATTCTGAATGCTCATAACTTGATTTTAAAAGAAAGGCCCACCCACCCTGACTCAGTTGGTTGGAGCATTTTCCTGTAGACCGAAGGGTCCCGGGTTCAATCCCTGCTCGGGGCGCTAACTCAAAGGCATGGTTCTCTCTCACATTGATGTTTCTTTCTCTCTTCCTCTCTCTCTAAAAGCAATGAAAAAATGTCCTCAGGTGAGGGGAAGGGAAGCCCCACAAGATACTTCCCGTAGTAAAAACACACTTCTGTTCACTGGCGTTCAGCAGCTACTTACTGGAAGTCCGTGCCGCGCGTGGCACCCAGCGGTTTCTGTGTTGGAGAGGCGACGGCCCGAAGGATGAGGAGAGGGACGCGTTGTTTGCTGGCCCAGGAAAGAGAGAGAGGGAAGGGGGTGAGGGGGAGCAAAAGGGGATGCCCCTTTCTTGACCCCTAAATGTTCGGCAAACTCTCTCGTTATCACAAGAAGCTTGGTGAGAAGCCAGTGCGGGAGCACACGCAGCCTCCTGCGGGCCCCCAGGGCCGGGGGAAGCTCGGGGAAGGTGGGGGAAGCTGTGAGTAGCGAACACTTGCCCTTGTCACCTGTCCCCCGTCACCTGCTGGGGAATTGGGGCACATTCAACTAGATCCTTGGCTGTAAGCCTCCTGGCTGCGGAGGGTGCGGAAAAAGTGGTGCCGAAGGAAACCAGAGTTTCAAAGCTTGAGGGGGGGACGCAGGTGAGCGGAATGGGGGGGTGGTGAGAGGGAGGGAGGGGGGCCCGAGGGGCAAGACAGGTGGCGAGGGAGTCCTTCGGGGGTGCGGGAGATGCGAGGAAGGTCACTGTCAGAGGAAGAGAGGAGGGGACGCTCTCCTGAGCACACGCGGACGGTGTCACCTTAAGAGGGTGAAGGGCATGTCACTTTCCAGACTCGGAAGGAAGGACAGGAGGCTGAATGACAAGTCTAGGGAGCTTCAGGGGGAGGCAGGCCCGCTGGTCAAGGCCGAGCTGAGTCTTCACGCGGGCGCCCCAGGGAGGGGATGGCTGTGGAGAGGGACTGTCGTCACCCCGAAACAAGGACCCCGGGGGCCCCGCCAGGAGGCAGTTTGGTTCAGGGATTCAGGGTTGGCTTTTCAGGAAAAGATATTTCCAGCCAAACACTGAAGTTGATGGCGTTTCCCTGGAGTGGGAGGTTATGCCCGAGGCCAAGTGGACGAGGGATTCTCTGGTTGCTGCAGGACGTGTGATTCCAGGGGCCGGTCACGGGTCTGGACAGAGGCCAGAGAAGGCCGTGAGGAGGAGGGGGGACCAGTGGGCAGGAGCAGAAGGTGGGCGGGTGGAGACCCGGGGCCTGTGGCAGGGGAGGGTCTCAGAGTCCGGAATGCAGGAAGCACGGCTGTGCGGAGGGGCTGAAACCGAATGAAAGGAGATGACATGGGGGGCGGGGGGGGGGCAGAAGAGTCACCGGTGTGGTGCGAGGTGGTGGTGAGGGAGAGTAGGGCCCCTTCTCCAGGAGGTGAAAAATCGGTCCGCTCAAAAGCACTCTGCTTGAAGAATTAATTATTTATTGATGTGTTTGTTCTTTAGGAGGGTAGAAGTACATTGTGGCATGTTTTTCTACTTTATCTTAAGGATATTTTAGTCCATTTTTTCCCCTAAGACTGCTACAATTTCATGAGGTTTTAAATTTTATTTACGCTTTATTTTACTTATTTTTTTAACCTCAGGGCACTCCCAAAGAGTGTCAGTAACTGAGGTTACTGAGGGAGGTGAAAGGTCAGCAGGTCAAAAGGAGAATTTACCGAGTGGCACTTCCAAGGCAAGGGTCTAAATCGGCGACTGGAGCAGGAAAACGGGCTGGTTGTATTTTGGATATATTTTCATTAATGAAGCTTGAAGCAAAAATGTTTAACTTCAGACTGCACCGAGCTAGCCAGAGCCCCTTGCACCCGTGGGTTTGGTTTGGTAGGATTTCCTGCACCGTGAAACGTAGCCGCGGACTGTAGTTAATCCACAAGATGCACGCTTTGTTTTTATTGCATTTTGTTTTGCCTTTTTTAAAAAATCCCACTCAAAGACCGTTCTATTCGAATGCAAGTCTCGTGACTGACAACCTTAGCTGAAACTTTCTGGATGAGGAAGGAGGTTTTCAGCTACAAACCCGTCGTTTGCAACCCAGTCAAGGACCTAATCCGGCCAACACCACCTCATGACATTGGTATTGAAGACTACTGATAGATGTGAGCATGTGATTGGCTGTGGAATGGTTTTTCCTTGTCAAAATGAGGTCGGCCCTGGAAGGGAGTTCATGGCCATCTCATTCCCACTGGAAAAAGCCAGGAATGTGAAAATGGCCTTTGCCCCCTAAATAGATTTCAGATCGCTGATGCCGTATCCGCCTAGATTTGGTTTGGGCCGGGGCTGCCTTCATCAGTAACTTCTTCCAGATTTCCTTATCATTAGAAGGAACTTAATTCAGACCATGTGTTTCACATTCTGCAGAGAGGAGCGGGGGTCACCTAGCATGGGCTGTCCTTGGCGTTGCACTTGAATGTGGATGAGTCCCATCTTGGAGTTAATTTCAAAGCCCAGCTGTGGCCCCCGGAGAGGGGAAGCCACTGGTTGGCATTCAGCTTCCTGCCTGTCACTCCGAGCTCCAGGGCGCCCCCTTCCTGGCTCGGAGAGGGCTGCATCCCTCCTGCAAACGCAGGGAGCGCTTCAGGGGGCTGCCTTCATCCATACGCCCTTCAAAGGGCTTAGCTGCGTGCAAAACGTATAGCTTGGGAATCAGAGCAGTTTTTTCTGAAGCTCTAAGTAAATAACTATATAACTTTGTGGCCAAGAAAGCAAACATTCACTCTCAGAATTAAGTGTGCAAAAGTAGCATTACTCTATTCACATAGATCAGAGATTTTTCAACCGGTGTGCCACAAGAATTTTTAAAACATGCAATACACTGACTTCTTTTCCCTTAGAGTGTCAAATAAGAAAATGACACCAACCAACACAACAGGAGCCGTTCAGTGTGAATGGATCAAAATTATACCTATTTTTTTTTGTTAGATTTGCCAAAAATTCTATGGTGCGCCATAGAATTTTAGTAATTAGCTCATGTGCGCCATGAGATGAAAAAGGTTGAAAGTCGCTGCCATAGGTGACAGCAAGGTGTGGACAGAGGGTGACGCAGAGGGGACAGCCCTTCAGGTGACTGGCGTGTCGGTCAGGTTCCCTGGAGACTCAGACGCAAGGGGATGGATAAGCATGGAGGAGGAGGTTTCTTTTGAAGAATGGTCTCGGTTGATTATGAAGGCTGGTAAATTCAGAATCTTCCGGATGGCTCAGTGGGTGGGAGACCCAGGCAAGAGCCGCTGCTGCTCTTGAACCTGAAGGCTGTCTGCGGGCAGCCTTCTCTCTTGCTCGGGAGGAGGTCTGTCTCTTGGTCTCTGGGGGCCTTCCCCTGACAGGGTGGGGCCCACCTGCACTGTGGAGGGCCATCAGCTTCATTCAGTGTTTTCAGTGTAACTGTTACCTCACCCAAAAACGCCCTCGTGGAAACTTATGGAATGGTGTTTGGCTGCATAGCTGGGGACCAGGGCCCAACCAGGTTGTCACCCAGAATTAACCGTCATAATGGTGACGAGGGGTGTCATAAAGGGGCTGTTTGCGGTGCTGGCACCACGGCGTGAATTCCAAGGAACAGAGGTCTCACCTGTTTCTCATCCTCGGAGCATCGACGACTTTATTTAAAGTAGATCACAAATACTATTGGCCTTCAGACACGTCTTATTGAGAAGACATCTTAGGCAAACTCTTTTAATTTGGTTGCTTGGGTGTGAAACATTTCTGCTAGGTTTTTATTTCCAATATCAGTGAAGAAAGAAAAAGACTTAGGAATCACCTGATGTCCTGCACCTGCACCCGTGTCTGCTCTCCCAGGTCGTCGGTCGCCCCTGCCACGGAAGCAGCAGCCACCTCCTATGATTGGCTTGCCGTGGATTTCATCACAAAAGCCAGTGTATTCTGTCGAACGTTTCGGGAAGAGGGAAAGTTTTTATTCTGGATGATAATCTCCTGTTCATCATTGATGAACTCGAAGAACCTTTCCTTAAGATTGTTCCTTAACATTTGAATTGGTCTCTGATAAAGGGACATTTTTATAAAAGTAAAAATGTTCTTATTCACTCTGATTTCACTAGTACAGTTGCAAAATTGCTTTCCTTCTCTTTGGTCCCTGAATTCTTTCCATCCCTTTTACTATATTTTGGTGGGTGTCTCATGAAAAAGGTTGTCCCGTGTCCACCAGGACATTGAACATGTATGACACTAGATTTAGCAATAAAATAAGCTTATGTCACTCAAACATTAAACACATTTTCCATTGAATATTTTTTAGACACAGGCACTTAGATTGTATCTTCCCAATATGTGATATTGGAAAAAATGGGAATATTGACAATTTGATGTAAAAAAAACCCCTCATAATTGAATGTGATTTTGTCTATTTTCTTGATCTTATTCTACTGAAGCAGAAGTTTAAAAAGAAAAGGAAGAAACCCTGTAACTAACAAGTTATCTTTGAAAAATGTTTGGGCCCTAACTGGCATGGCTTTGTGGATTGAGTGCCGGCCTTTGGACCAAAGCGTTGCTGGTTCGATTCCCAGTCAGGGCACAGGCCTGGGTTGCGGGCCAGGTCCCCAGTGTGGGGTATGAGAGGCAACCACACATTGATGTTTCTCTCCCTCTCTTTCTCCCACCCTTCCCCTCTGTCTAAAAATAAATACATAAAATCTTTAAGTGAAAACACTTGGGAGCAAAGCGCTCAGGGCGCAGGCTACTTGATGAAACTTCACAGACTGCTCTTAAAGCTTCCCGAATCTGTGGCACACCCGTGTTCTCCCATGTCGACGCACCACAGTTCCAACCTGTGTGCTCTTGAAAGGGTCCCCGGGGGAGCCCTGTCTCACTGCTGTGCTGTGCCCGCCCGTGCGGATGCATGTCAGCTGCCCTCCTGTGCCCTGTGGTCTTTGACCGCTGGACCAAATGGGAATGCCGTCACATGCGGCTGTTTAATGATTCAATTGCTTGAAAATGTTGAAGCCCGTGATAGCTCTAGGTCAGGTTCAGAAGTTCACGTGCAGGGCCAGACGTTTGAAGGCTGGCTCAGGGCCTCGGCTCTGCCAGAAGAACGCCACATTTGTCGAGCCCGGTCTTGGCCAAAAGCCGCTGGAAACCTCTCATTTATCCCGGCCAACCATTGATAATGAAGCTCAAAGGCACATGGAATCTGTTTTCTAAAGGACAGAGAGCTTCACCAGTTGGCTGCCTTCATTTATTTTTAGTATAATTACCAGGGGCAAACTGTCTTGCAGAATTGGCGCCTTAAATATAAGCTTAGAGTCTGTCTGCCTGCGAGCTGATGCAAGGTTGTCTTATTAGTTAAGACTGTGTGGCTTGAGGTCAGTGGAGCATTATTCTTTCAAGATTCTTCTTGTGGGCTATCATGTGAGCTATGATTCCGTGGTGTGGGAAGCTTCCAGAGAGAGAGCAGCTTCAGAACCAGCCCCTGCTTTCGCGCTCGCCTTTTATCTGACTAATTCGCCTGATTCCGGCCACAAACATCTGCCAGGGCGCAGATTTCTGCCACATGGAAAGCTCTGGAAGGGCTGTGGGGCTGGACTACCTCCATCAGGCATGCGTGAAATTGTGAAGTGCCCGCAATCCACCCCCACTAACCAGCACTGAGCGTTTTGTGGGGGCTACAGGCTAAGTTGTCGCCTTCTTTCCAGAGGGTTCGAGCGCAGGTTCCAACACCTCAAAAGGGTGTGTTGCAGATGAGAGAAAAGGACTTGAAGGTCCCGTGAAATGTGAGAAGAACCGGACCTGTGAGCCGGTCCCACGCCACCCGCCTCCCGCCCGTCTCCCTGACTTTCACATTCCCCAGTCGGCTCGTGGAGGGTGTCGGCCTGGAAAGCGGGGTGAGGGGCGGTAGCTCTCAGAGCCCACGTTCCCAGGTGCCTGCTTCATGGGTGTGGGGAGAGCGCAGTTGATGCCCAGAACCGGGCCACCTGCCTGGGAGGCGTGTCTCGGAAGCATCACGGGCTGTGAGTTCTGATTTGGTGGTGGCTAGATCATCAGCATCACCACCATTATCAAAACATGGTGATTGATTTCTCATGTATTGGACTTGGTAACTTAGAACAGGCCCACTTTATTGGCTGTAAACAACACCAGATGATGAAGGCTGGTGGGCATCCTCACCATCCTCATCCCCAGAACACCGACGACGTGGAAACTGAGGGGAAGAGGTCAAGCCACCGTCCTGACCTCACAGTCAGCCACAGACCTGAGAGCACAGACCTCGGGCCTGGGCTCTCGCTGTGTTCAGGTGCCTCTGCCCTCATCTGCTGCGTTGTCCTTGACACCGAAGAGAGAAAACGTAAGAGACAAGGTCCTGGACCTTGGCGAGTGTCGGGCCTCCTTGGAGAGGCAGAACAGAGGCGTGGGGAGACAGAGAGGCATGCTGGGGGCTGTGCTTTGTGCCGAGTGAGTGACCAGGAACGTGCCTGTCGCAGGAAGGTCCTGTAGGTGAGGGGACTGAAGGCAGGGGCCGGGTGAGCTTTAGGGAGGAAGTGAGGCTGGACTTTCACAGGAAAACAAGTTTTGCATAAGAAACGGCAGCTGCGGCTTCAGCAGAGGGACCCCAGAAGCAGGTGCTTGGGTGCCCCATTGGCCTCCTGAGGCCTGGAGGGGAGTGACTGGGGACAAGACCGGGGAAACAGCATGAGGGCCAGGATGTGGGAGACCTTGAAGGCCTGAATTTGCCCTTGATCCATGAAACAAGAGGAAGATGTTGAGGCTTTTAAAGCGGCAGCTTCATGGGTATAACTGAGCAGAGATTAGAGATCACAGGCAGGGGGTATTATTTGTATCAGCGACATTCCTAAAGAGGGGGATTGAGCTGACGAAGTGGGTGACCAGGGACTGTGAAGGAAAGAATCGGCAGGATTTGGGGGGCAGGGGAGGTGCAAACAGAGTGACCACGTGGTTTATTACTCAACCCGGGGCTTTCCCAGGTAAAATGTTGAACTGGTCAGGATGCTGGGAATACAGACGGACACAAACTGGGACCATCCCAGGCAGACTGGGTGTGTGATTGTACCGGTCAAGGTTGATGCTGAGTTTTGCTTGTTTTTTAATCCTCACCTGAGGACATGCTTATTGATTTTTTTAGAGAGAGAGAAAGAGAGAGGGAGAGAGAGAAATATTGACCAGGCCTCTCATACACGCCCTGATCAGGGATGGAACCTGCAACCTAGGTACATGCCCGGACCCGACACACTCTGATATTGAACCGATTTTTATTTTCTGTGGGGACAATAAACACATGGTTTCAAAAGGGAGACACAGTGGGGACCCAGGACCAGCAATGTATTTTTCTGTGCTTAGCATAGTCTCAGGTGTCCGGCCTTCAGATAGGATTTTCATATCTTCACTAGACCTGTGCAGAAGGACGTAATTAAGACCGGCCACCACCAGAGCGGCGCTTTCTTTAAGGAAAAAAAGGCAATCTGTGACACAGATGTGCCCTTTTCCTAGTGCAGTGATTGTACCTGGCACATATCAATTATTTGTTACGATTAAAGATAATTGTCTTCAGAGGTGGCAGATGTGAAAAAGTCTTTGTAAAGGTTACGTTTTGAAACTCCGGCATGTGTGTACCTTTTAGAGAAATTAAAGTCACCAAAGCTTCTGAGGTGCATGTACTGCAGGGTGTGGGGCGGGGGCGGGCGGGTCGTCTGTCTGGGGCCTGCTGGGGGGCAGCCCCTTCCTCCCTGCAGATGAATAACGAGGGAGCGGTGGGCGAAAGCTACTGGTTCCAGGTGAGATCAGGAGCTCCCTGCAACCTGGGCCATGCTCCTCTGTCATCTCCATGGACACTGCTGTTCATCCAGAGACACTGGCACTTCCGAGGAGGGCGAGCAGCAACCAGTTCCTGGAACGCCAGGGTCAGCTGTTGAAAACCAGACTCCCGAAGCACAGATGGAGACGGAGTGAGCAGAGAGAGAGCCATCTGCGTGCCGCGGGGAAGCTCGGTGGGCCGTCCTTTTGGATCGTTACAAACGGTGAAATAACTATGAAGCTGTAAGATGTGAATCAGAAAAAGGAGTGAAAACTCTTTGCCCTGTCCCCCCAGAAAAGTAGGATTTGCACTTGGGGGGCCGCTAGTGCCGGGGCGCTCGCCATCTTCCAGGTGGTTTCCCTGGAATAGGAGGAGGGGAGGGAGGGCCGGCACCGGCGATGCCCCCGTGGGATGCCGAGAGCAGCTGGCTGCGCGGCACGGGTACAAGCGGCCCCGGCCTCCTGCGTGGGTGACACGTGTTGCTGGCAGGCTGGGCGCGTTGTTCCCACTGCAGGCGCCGGTGGCAGCGTGCGGCCCTCGCAGTCGGGGATGCATGTGGGATGCTGAGGCAGGGATGGGGAGCCCCAGGCCCTGATAGATGGAGGGAGCGAATACGGAGGCGGGCGGAGTTGGGAGGACCAGGAGGAAGAGAAGAAGAGGTGAGAAGGGGCAAGGAAAGCCCGAAAGGGGAGCCCCCCCCAAGGATGGGGGCCACTTGGCCCCAGTGGGAAAGAAGTGGGGCACAGTGAGGAAACCGAGCAAGGAAAGCTCTAGAAAAGTAACTCTTCATGCTGGAAGCTGGTGGCCTTTGAAGCGTGTAGTGTCACTGAGTTGCCTAAAATCTGGGGGAAGGGGAGCAAGTTTTACAGACGTGGGTTCCACCTGAGCTGCCCAGGGGTGGCCTCAGCACCCCGGGCTGGGGAGAGGCCTGCTGGCGGCCTCCGTACAAGGTCTGGGCCGCGTCCTCCTCGGGAACTGCAAATCTGCCACGAGACCACGCGTGCCAAACGACTCAGTATCTGACTGCTGGGAGTGAAGAGGAAAAGTGTTTCTCTCTGCCAAGGCTCTGCAGAAAGGGGTTGGCAGGATCAGATGTCAGGTTAGGTCGCTGCGAGAATTCAGCGCCCAGGGCGGGGCTCCCAGGCCCTGGGGCAGCCTGCTCCCAGGCTGGCCTGGTTTTCAGGGCCTCGCGGGGTCCTTCTGGGGCGCCTGGTGTCTGGTGTGGGGTATGAGCGATGGCTGGTCGGCCGGCTGCGTGCAGGTTGCCGCTTTGCGGAGAGGTCACCACCGTCTTGGCGCTGAGCTGGTCTCACACTCTACCCTGGCACGTGCCCACCCTCCCCTGCCTAGTTATTGACAGCTTTCATGAAAACATTGAACCTTCTCAGTGCGTGTGTAAATGGCTTTTTAAAAATTACTATCCAGACTTCTGGGGGGTAACAGAGCTGAACTTCCCCCCGCAGAGTTCCCTCCTGACTGGGGGTCTCTGCTCCGTGACCGCACATCCTGCGCGGGGGGCACACCAGACCCGGCTCGTCTGCACACTGACAAACGGAGGCGTAGGCCTGGTGACAGACGCAGCCTGTTGCTCGCGGGAGCCTCGTGGGGCACCTCTTCACACCACGGGGTCTCCACGGGGTCTGTGTTCGTCCACCCTGACCAGCCATTGGCTGAGAGAAGGACGGCGGATGCACAAAGTGGCCCGCGATTCCCACGAGGAGCCATCCCGAGAAGCCAGTCTCAGCCCAACTGCGAAAATTGCTGTTTTGCGAAAGAGGCCGTCACCTCCGCACCCTCCGTGCGCGCTTGCGGTTTCAGCCGGCCACGTGGATCTGACACAAGGCGCCAACACAAACC
Organism: Micronycteris hirsuta; assembly: GCA_004026765.1. Taxonomy (NCBI): domain Eukaryota; kingdom Metazoa; phylum Chordata; class Mammalia; order Chiroptera; family Phyllostomidae; genus Micronycteris; species Micronycteris hirsuta. The sequence goes on along the minus strand of PVJI01005262.1, from coordinate 9,278 downwards.
CACGGACGGCAGGGGAAGTGGGCGCGCAGCCTGGAGGAGGGCCCAGCGGGGTGAGCTCGCTGGGCTGCGTCCAGGACTAAGTCCCCGCCTCCCCGGCCCTCGCCGCCTCTGGTTCACCAGACCCTGGGCCTCGTCCATTTCTGAGTGTGGCCGGACCGAGGGATTGTCGGTCGTCTTCTCCAGCTCTGTCGTTAGGAGTATTTGGATGTTTTCCTTAAACCTGAGGGTGGACAGGAATAGTAACACCTCTCTGCTGAGGATGTGCGTTTCTGCCTGACAAAACATCGATTTCTTCCATTGTAATAAATGTCTTATTATTCTGCGAATTATCTTTACCACCTGGGGGGCGGGGGCGGGGGGAGGAAGCTTCCGGAAAGGAAGAACAGAGGCCCTGGAGCGGCACCGTGGACGTGGTGGCCCATCACAGCCTCTCCCCGGGCCCCAGGGCTGCTCCCCCCGCCCCCCCAGCGGTAACAAAGGAAGGAACCACGGGGAAGCACCCTGCACCAGGGCTGGCGCAGGTGCCGCAGACCCGTCAGCGACCTTTGAGCCGCCCACGCACCTTGCTGGCGCCAAAATCAACCACCCCGGGCCTGCTCTCCTGCTCGGCCTCGTCCACTTTCCCGGGGTTTGCCTGTTAGCGTCTTTCGAATTGCACTGTAGATTTTATTTCCTGAATGCTGTGTGCTCACCTAGTATGTATGGTAGGTGGTTTTTTTTTTCCTTTTTCAGCAGAGTGCAGGGGTCCGTGACGGATTTTCTAAAGGGACCACTAGCGCCTTCGCCGGTGCATCGTGAATCCTCAGGCCCAGGCTCCCGAGGGGCCGCGCCCCCTGTGCAGAGGCCTCGTTTCCAGGACGACGGCTCCCCGCGCTTCACACCTCCGGGGCCAGGGTGCAGAGGGACAGTGTGGAGGGGGGTCAGCCGGCAGCGGGCTCTTTCCCAATCTCTGTTCGGAAAGATTTCCAGATTTCCTCATGGCAGTTTTCATTCGAGGAGCTTCTATTTTAAGCGCACAGGCAGGGCCGCTGGGCGCTGGCCTGGCGCTGGCTGAGTCTGTCTGGAGCGCTGCTGCGGAGGCCCGTTTCCATGGCGATGGGGGGCCCTGCAGAGACAGGTGCCGGGCTGCTGGGCCCGGCGTGCGGCCACGCGGGGCAGCTTCTCGTGTGTGCGCATGTGCACGAGTGTGCATGTGCATGCACACAGCGTGTGGGTGTGTGTGCACACGTGTGTGCCTGTGCACGTGGTGTCCTGGGAGCTGTGGAGCGCCATGGGAGGAAGAGGCTGTGCAGGGGGGAGGAGCGGGCGGACGCCCTCCCTGGCACAGAAGTCCGGGGGAAATGAAGAAAGGTGACACCCGGCTCGGATTTCTAGAAAACCGCAGAAGGAAGCAACTGGAACGGGAGAAGGGGCAGGGCCTAGCGGCATTTCTCCCCTTGCAGAGCACTGCACCCGCCCCCCAAGGTCTGTGGAGGCAGAAGCCTCCCCCTGAAGATGGGAGGAGAGAATGGAGCTCAGGTAGCCAGCTGGCTGGCAGAGGTGTGAGTGCGCGTTTGCACAGAGCCGCAGGCTGGCTGCACGGGCCCCCGCCGCGAGTCAGGGAGAGGAGAGGAACTGGCCCCCAAGGCAGGGTTTGGGGGCACAGGAAGCCCCTCCTTCCCACGCGACACTGCGGGAGGAGTGGCCCCCAGCGCTGTCTCACCTGCTCCGAGTGATGGGAGCAGGCGCTGGCTCCCTCTGCCTCGCAGGGCCCCAGCTGTGGCTCAGGGGCGCAGGGAGGTGTCCGGAGACACCCAGCGACCCAAAGGGAGCTTGCTGGCATTGTTCTGCCAGGCTCTGGTTCTAAGAATCAGTGATTTGTGGGCATCTGTTGGCCACCTACTGTGTGCCAGCAGTCTTCACATGCTCATCAGCACCGACACCACCACCCCACCAGCAATAAGGGGGACCTGCCCCGTCTTCCAGCTGAGAACCAGAGGCTCAGAGAAGGGGAGCGGTTCGCCCCTAGTCCAGGAGGGACAGCAACCCAGACTGCACCTGCATTTGCTCTGCCCTTTACCTGCCGAGCGGGTTCAGGCTGTGACTCCCGCTGACCTGGGCTGTGAGAGGTTGGGGCGGGGCGGGGCCACACTGCGTGACCAGGCCCAGCGCCCACTGGCCACACTGGGCTCCTTGGAAGATACTTTCCAGAGGCTGATGCTCAGCCAGCCCTAGACAGGAAGCCTGGCACATGCAGCAGACAAAACCGTCCCCCTAAGGGGTCGGTTCTTGCACCCAAACTTTCCCACATCATGCGCGTGTCTTCCCCAAGCGCGGGACTGAGGATCTGGCTTTAGAGTTCTATAAAATCACACTGTGAACCTGAACGCGGATGGAAAAGCACTCATCTGTTGGGTCAGTGACAGCAGTTTTCATTTTGTCTTGTTTGTATTGCGCTCCCATCGTGGGCCCCTTCGGGGTTCCCACGTTAGTGGGACCTTGGGAATTCCAACTTCGCCGTCCGCACACAGCCGGTCCATCAGGTTCTTGGTTCCTTCTCGTCTCCTGTGAAAAGTGCACAGGGTGCCGGGAGCCCATCCAGAGGCTTCTCCGCTCTGGCTGGGCCTCCTGCTCGGCACTGGGATGGAGCTGGAGGCACCGGATGACTGAATCCTAAATGTGGGAGGCGGGTCTATAGCCTGTGAACACGGTAGTGCTTTATAATTAGGGCCCGTTCATAGAATGTCAGCCTTGACGAGAGTTTTAAAAATACACACAGGAGTCCGTCTCACACCCATGAGGATGCTACTCTAAAAAAAAAAAAAAAAAAAAAAACCAACAAAAAACCAGCCCAACAAAGTACACCTGTTGGTGAGAATATGGAGAAGTTGGAGCCCCTCTACACCGAGTGGGAAGGTAAAGCGGTGCAGCCACTGTGGAAAACAGTATAGTGATACTCAAAAAATTAAAAATAGCTTTACCATTTGATGCAGTAATTCCACGTCTGGGTGTATTCTACCCCCGTCCTTGCAAAAGTGAAAGCAGGACCTCAAAGGGACACTGGCACATCTGTGTTCACAGCAGCAAAGAGGCAGAAGCAGCTCACGTGCCCGTCAACGAACGGAGGGACCACGGCAACATCAGAGACACAGACGGCGGAAAACCATCCAGTCTGTGATGGAGAGGGAGGACTGATGCGGGCTGCCTTGGGGAACTGTGAGGACGTCATGTGAAGTGAAGTCAGTTACGAAAAGACTAATGCTGTTTCCACTCATGCGCGGCGCCGAGAGCACTCAGGTTCCTGGAGCCAGACAGTAGAAAGGTGGTGGCCAGCGTCCGTCTGGAGGGGAGGACGGGGAGAAACCGTTCAGTGGGACAGGGTTTCCGCCTCACGAAGGGAAGAGAGCGCTGGCCGTGGACGGTGACAGTGGCACACAGCAGCGTGGGTGCATTTAACTCCACGGAACTGTCCGTCCACTTGAAGAAGGCGGAGATGGCAAATGTATTTTACCAGAAGTCAAACAAAACCACACGAAGGGGTTTCTCCTGGTAGTCCCAAGTAGATCAGATTTCGATATAAATGTTTCCAGGAGCAAACTCCAGATCGTGACATGGTTTACCCAGCACGTCAAAGAACCAGCCGGCCCGAGGCTGGCACTGCTCACAGCAGCATCCGTGGCCCCTGCAGGAGGGCCTGGCCGTGGGCGTGGGGCTGCCTCTGCGGGGACCAAGGCCGCTGTCAGCCCTGCTGCAGGGCATTGCGTTGCGAGAGAGCGCTGCTCTCCAGCTGTCGGGATGTGAGTCAGTCAGTGGCCGCGGCCTTTCACCTCGGGATCAGTTCCCAGTGAATCATTACCATCTGACTGAGGAGCCAACTCAGCATCTTTTAAAAAGAAAAAGAAAAGAAAACCCAGTCCCTCCCCTTTTAGCCCCAAATGCTGTGAGTCAGTCCCTTGGCACTGGGAGGGAAAGCAGCAAGAAGTAGGCGGGCCTGGGGGAATCGGAGGGGACAGGAGAAGCCTGGGGAAAAAATCACTGACTGGTCAGCTGTTGGCATCTGCCAGGAAATGGCAGTGGCCGGTCCCAAGCTGTCTGCCCCCGCCCACTGCTCACTGTTCTCTTTGTGATTGTCTTAGTTCTGAATCCCCAGCTGTCCCCTGTCTTCCAGGACACCTCCGTGATTAGCCTCACATCTCCAGGGGGCACGGGCTGTGGGACCTGTCCATTACCAGTCCCTGGGCAGCACTTGGCACTTAGCATCCAACATCGGGCTGCTGCCTGTTGGTGGGGGAGGTCTGCCTCCAGCCGGACAGTAGTCCTCCAGGACAGGGACAGCCCCCCCCCCCCCCTCCCCGGAAGGCTCATTGCTTAGCCGAGCGAGATTGGGTGCCAGGGACCGCTGGCTAAGTGGCCAAACTCTGGAGAGGTCAGAGTCCTCATTTAAAAGCAAACAGGTGTAACTGCCGTTCAAGGAAGGCCGTGTTCTAAGGCTCGGATGAGACAATACGTGGAAAGCATTTCGCATGTGCTTTGGCCTCACTCCGTGGTGGTTATCATTTTACAAGCATTATAAGTCATAGCCGTGTGCGGTGTTGGGAGTGAGCCTTAGTTTATAGCCCTTTTAGAAGGGTTATATGTGATAATTATGCTGGCAATTCACGGCATTCTCATTTTGTAATATTTTTGAACGAAATGGGGGCATTTAAAGAAGAAAAAACGCGGTGTAGAAATCTGACGTCATCTTGCAGGCTCAGACTGTCGGGCTTTCCTGGAGTCCTAGCGACACCACGTGGAGAAACGTGTTACTGCATGCTGGCTGTTCTTGTCAGAGATTCCCAGGTCTGTTGCTTGTTAACCTGGCAAATTTTCCTGCTCTGTGACATTTCCGCACCCCCCGACCCCTCGCTGTAGAATTGTTCCAAGGACGAGCGCGGGAGAGTGGAAAGTGACTGTAAAAACAGGGCATGTGAACGCACTGACGGGAGGAAGGGGACACCGAATGGTACAGAAACGATCAGTTCTTTCTAAACGGGCACGTGTCTCCTTCGCGCGTTTTTTACACCCTGTCAATGTGGTGACGCATTCGAAAATGACACCGACGTACCAGGCCCCACTGGTAACCGGCCATTAAGGTTTCCTTCCAGGCCACTGTCAGTCTACTTTGTCACCCCCACCCACCCTCTGTTCTGGGCTGGCCTCGGAATACTTACGGTGCGGCCAGCGCACGTGGAGAGTGGCTAGTCCTCTGCCGAGTTTTCTTAACTCATTCTGCCCACCTTGACTTTCCTCCTGGGAAGGAAAGAAGCACCTCTTCACCATCGGCTGCGGCGCTGAGGTCACTCCTTGAGCCCGGGACTGCGCTCAGGGGTGTGTGGTCACCTTCGTCACCGAGGAGGGGCAGAGCCGGGCAGGTGAGCTGCGCTTTCCAAACCCAACCGTGTGTCATGCTCAGCCCCTCTCCCTGGCCTCTGCCGGCCCCCCTCTCAGCTGTATCAACCTCGCCGGGGTTTCCTTGCTCTCACTGCTCGGGGTGTCCGGGGAACGAGGGGCAGAGACAGAGCACAGCTGTGGCTGGTGGGAATGCACATCCGCACCTTAGTCAGTCGGCACCTGAGTCAGGGTGACTTAGGGCCATCTGCTCGGGTCCTGGCGCTTTGTGACCCTCATCCGACCAGCTGTCGTTCATCAGAAGGGGGTCCGTGAGCCCCTGAGAACTTGCTCGCTCTCGGGTAACTGACTCGGGTCACCTGTGTGGCTTGCACCTTCACTGCCCAGGCCCCTGAAGGACCGCAGTGGGGCGGGTGGCAAAGCCCACCAGCCTCTGTGAGGAGCGTGGTTTCCCGCCCAGCTGCCGACACACGCAGTGACTCACATGTCTGGCACAGCTCACATGACTCGGGTTCATATGTGTGTTTACGAGGTGCAGCCCATTTCTCACTGCTGCCGTCAGCAGAAGCTGCAGCTCTCACACCTGGCGCTCTTGGTGAGTCGAGACGCGAGTCCTCACCGGGGATGTCCCAGGGCTCGGGCTCCCTGGCGCCTCCCATGGCCTTGCTAACGATTTTAGGGACACCGCGTTGACCACTGTCTCGTGCTGCCCGGTGGCGTTCGCGGACAGAGTCATTGACCTTGGCCCCCAGCCCAGCCTGTTGGGAACACTGGGAGACGCCGCAGTGCTGGGCCGGCCTTTCTCTGTCTCATGGGGTTTTGTCTCAAGCTTCGGGCTAAGTAAGGCTCATCGGGTGCAGGGGGTCTGAGGGTGTGAGCCCTGGGCCACCTTGGCAGGCAGCAAGCTGGGTGCAGGGGGTCTGAGGGCCACCCTTGGGCTGTACCTGCCCTGCCAGGCTGAGCGGTCCCTCTCCTCGTACCCAGCGGGCCCCTCCCTTCACCCCAGGAGGACTAGAGCTGCCTGTGCACCAGCTCCCTGTGGGGCTGGGAGCAAGAACCTCCTCCCTGTCTCATCCTGCGGGGACTAGCATAGAACCTCTAGGGAAACAGCTAGCTACAGGGTCCCTGGAAGGCTCGCCGTGCTCCGTGTCATCGGCCAGGCTGTATCCCAGCCCAGGGACAGGTGATGCGCAGGCTGGGGAAATTCGGACTGGACGGTGTGCTTGGGTCCGAGGCTGGGGTCCACCGTGAAAGCTTGCAGCTCACATGGAGTCAACACCGCCGGCTTCCCAACTGCACAGGGCCATGCCGCCGTGCCCCCCCCCCCAAACAACGCACCTGAAAAGGCCATTTGTGGAGATGTCCCCTCTGCTTGATCAGGATGAGGTGGCTTTATGTTCCCCTCTCAATTTGCTCTTCTGATTTTGTTGTCTCTTGGAAAGGAAGTTTGAGACTTTGTCATCTACTGAAAGAACCATTTGGGAATCGGAAACTCGGGGTGGTTGTGTCCAAGCTGCAGCCCACCGTTGTGCAAGCAGAAGAGCCTCAGCTGGGCGCTGATGGTCGCGTTCCACAGAAGTCCCGGTCCGTCAGCAGCGGCCGTGTGGGCCGACAGGGTGCTGCCGTTTAATCTTCCATGCGGCAGCTGTCAGCGCTCGTCCGGTGCTCTGCCCATGCTGTGGGTGGTCGTCACTGCATGTGGAAGCAGCCTCACGTGGAGTTCAGGAAAGGGGGTGAAGGGCGGCGGTTCTGGTGGAGAAGGCCCTGGCAGCACTTCACTGCTCCCGCTCATCGTGGAACTGTCCCCGCTTCCTTCCCTGGAGTCAGTCCTTTCCAGGCTGTGGGGAGACTCTTTGGGGGCCGTGGGGGCCGTGGGGGCTGCTCCTCAATGGCTTTCAGAAAGGCGCTTTCCATGCCGAGGTTTGAACGGAGATGTTTCATTCCCGCAGTGCATTTTCGAAACTCTCACCAGATCCTAACAATTATGTCGTAAACCTTTCTTATGAGGACCTACTCCTCAGCTTTGACTATGTTCTGGAATTGCTTCTGAGGTTCAAGTCTGCCATTCTTTGGTGTTTGCTTGTCCCGACCTTACAGCATGTTCTGTTAGCACCCAGATTTCCTGTGGTTTGGCCCCAGCTACTGCATTTAGCTCCATGGGCCATGCGTGTCTGCTCTCTTTATTTTCCAGACTTGTTTTTTAAGGAGAGATGGCGGTCATCTCACAGAGACCCACAGAAAGGTGGTGGCCCCAGCCTGGGCCAGAGGGCTGTGAGATTTTGGGAAAAAACGCAAAAGTTTGATGAAACTAAGAGCTGGTTCTTTGAAAAGATAAACAAGATCGACAAACCTTTAACCAGACTCGTCAAGAAAAAAAGAGACAGGACCCAAGTAAAGAACATCGGAAATGGAAGCGGGGAGGGAACCGCTGATGCCACAGAAACACAAGGGATTGTAAGGACATATTACAAACGACGATATGGCAACAAATGGAATGATCTGGATGAAATGGATAAACTCCTGGAAACATACACTCTTCCATAACTGAATCAGGTAGAATCAGGAAATCTGAATAGACCAATGAATGACAACTAATGCAATGAAAGCAGTACTCAAAAAATTCCCAACGAACAACAGTCCTGGACTGGATGGCTTCACAGGTGAATTTGACCAAACATTCAAACAATAACTAACACCTCTCCTTCTCAAATTATTCCAAAAAAGTTCCAGAGGAGGGAAGACTCTGAAGCTCATTTTACACGGCTGTATTCCCCTAATTCCAAAACCAGCAAAGGACTCTTTCATCTTCCCCAGCGGAAACTTTGTATCTGCAAGCAAGAGCGCTCCCGTCCCCTCCCCGCTCCCCTGGTAACCACCAGCCCACTTTCTGTCCCAGAACTTGACCATTCCAGGTACCTCATGAAAGTGGAATCATATTTTTTAAAAAATAACTGGCTTATTTCACCTAGAATAAAGTCTTCAAGGTTCCTCCATGGTGTAGCATATGTCAAAATTTCCTTTCTTTTTAAGGCTGACTCATACTCTGCACCACGTTTGCTCATCGATTCTTCTGGTTCTTCCTTTGATTGATATTTGGGTTGCTTCCACCTTCTGGCTATTGTGAATAACGCTTCTGTCAGCACAGGTGTGCAAGCCCTGCTCTCTCTCACTCTTTCAAGTGTGTGTCCGGAAGTGGAATTGCTTGACCAAACAGTAATGCTCTGATGAACTTTTTGAGGAACCTGCCCTCCTCTTTTCCACCAGCATGGCAGAAGGGCGCCGATGTCCCTAATCCCTAGAACACTCGGTATCAGCTGCTGTTGTTGTTGTTGTTTTTTTTAAATAATAGCCACCCTAGTGTATGAACCAATGACAGTGTTTACATAAATGGTATTTGAGGAACTTCTTATACTTGTTTTTCAATGGTCCCTTCACACTGGGCTCTCTATGGCTCATATAAGCATTCAGAAAAGCAGTTCTCCTAACCTCCACGACATTATTTCCAACCTCCATCAGTTCACCCTGTGGCCCTCCTCTCTCTGGGATGGGAGGTTCAAATCCCTTCCAGTTTCTTCTTGTCCTTGGTTCTTAATCTGTTGGTCATTCTTATTTCTATTTGGCCCAGAGCAGTATTTCTAGAGTCAGCCACAGCACAGAAGAAAACAGGTGTTAAAAGAGAGAAAGAAAAAGAAATAAAAGAAAAGGAAGCCACTGGCCTCCCCCCCGACACACCGTGAGTGGCTGGGGCGGAAAATGGAGGAATTGGTATGCGCCGACGCTCAGGGGCTCCCAGCCAGTTCTTCAGAAAAGAGAGAACCATGCGGTTTCTTAACTAGAGCCGGGGTGTGGCTCTGAGGTTCCAATAAAACAGGTGTCAAACTCATGTTCACCGTGGGCCACATCAGCCTCGC
>PVJI01005261.1:55849-98582 GCA_004026765.1 Micronycteris hirsuta | reverse complement strand
GGGCTGCCGGCCTGACTGCTGGGGACGGGTGGGGGGCGGCAGGAGCGGGCAGGTGGCACGCAGGCATTTCGGGAGGGGGTGGTCGTTGCGCACCGCCTGGCGTTTATTCCCATTTTAAAGCTGAACAGTGGCGTCCACGGCAGAGAGGATGAGCTGGGCTGTGGGCGCTGGGGGGTGTGAGGCTGAGACTGGGCGTCCGCGAAGACACAGAGCCACAGGAAGGGGGCAGGTACTGTACGGCTCTTTGTCAATGAAAAAGAGCAGTTTGGGGCACAGAGGAAACTGTGATGCTGCAGAGTCACTAACTAGCCTTTGGACAACCCGAACTCCAGAACGCTTTCGATTGTGTGAGCCAGCCGCTCTCCCTGGGAAGCGTCGTGTCTCCAGGGCACTCGGGTAGCAGTTTTCTCACGGGACGGCGTGGGTCAGAGCCAGGACCCAGGTGGGCCCGGGAGACTAGCTGACGCGGTCACCAAGCACGGGCGTTGGTGACGCAACAAAGTGGAGACAGCGTGGTCTCTCGTGGTGCCTCCTCCCCCGTGTCTTGGCTGTCCTCCCTCCCAGAGGGATGGAGGCTGCTCTGGAAGCACCATAGGTCCCGGGCCGGGTGGGTGCTCTGGGGCTCTGCAGGGGGCGGCAAGGAGCTGGGGTCAGTCTGAGAGAAGAGGCCCCTCCCGGGGGAGGCGCCATCCCAGGTCTGCACTTGGGTGTTGGCCCCCCCAGTGTCCTCTCAGTGCGTGAAAAGCCGGGGTGCCACCCGTGTGAAATCCGTTCCCGTGTGCAGTGAATGGGGTCTTCGGGCTGCTTGCTGCTTTTATGTAATTTCTCTCAAAAAGCAAAAACAAATTTTAAGAAATTTCATAAAGTGTCTCAGTTTTTTCGGGGAACACTGCATCCTGTGTGGAATCGTGGCGTGGTGGTTCTTGAAGGCAGAGAAAATGAACAGACTGTCAGCCGTTCTTTGTCTGTGCTTTGAGTGTGCTGATGTAACTCATGAAGTGCGTGATTCGTTCGAAAGGAAAGTGTGTGTGTGTGCGTGTGTGGTAGCTACGGTCATTTATGCTCTAAAGAGGTTAAGAAATTACATTTTTGACACTTTCAGCAACTCTTGAAGGATCCCAAAATAGCTTCGTCGATCATGAACCCCTACGTGAAGCGCTCCGTTAAAGTGAAGAGCCTGAACGACATGACCACGAAGGAGAGGTTCTCGCCCCTCACGTCCAACCTGATCAGTGAGTACCGGTCTTTCCGCTGGCGTCCGGGAGTCGCTCTCGGAAGCGTGGCCCGTGGGCGAGGTGTGCGAGCATCGCAGGCTCACCCAGCCTGCGTCTCCATCAGCTCCCCGGGCGGGTGTGCACGGAAGACGGGAGCGCCAGCCTGCCCTGGCCGGGTCGCTCGGTCGGTTGCAGCTTCATCCTGTACACCAAGAAGTGCGGGTTCGCTTCCCAGTCGGGACGCGTACAGGGGGCAGCCTTTGATGTCTCTCTTTCTCTCCCTCCCCCCTCTAAATCCAATAAACATATCCTTGGGTGAGGAGCACCATCCGAAGGTACTAAGATGTAGTAGTGTCTCATCTCACAGTATTTCAACCCGTGTGGCCAGTGGCGCTGCCTCTGTCCTTGAAGGTATTTGCATTCTTGTTGTCATTTTTTAACGTAGACAGTGTTAGAGGATTTGTAGCCAGACTTTGGAATCTGTGACATGACATGAAAATCAGACTGCGATCAAACAGTCAAGGAAGAACCAACACCTCTCCTTCTGAAACAGTTGTAGAAATTTCAAGAGGGAAGACTCCCAAGTTTATTTTACGAGACCAGCGTTAGCCTAATTCCAAAACCAGATAAAGTCACTACAGACAAAGAAAATCATAGGCCAAAATATCTGAAAAATGTAGATGCTAAAATCCTCGACGCAATATTAGCAAACTGAATCCAGAAATACATTAAAAAGATCATGATCGAGTGGGATTTATTCCAGGGATGCAAGGCTGGTACAATATCCATAAATCAATAGAGATGACACATCACATAAACAAAACAGAGGATAAAAATGCAATCATACCAACAGATGCAGAAAAAGCATTTGATAAAATCCAGCACCCACGTATGGTAACAAAGTGGGACTAGGGGGAACGTACCTCGGTGTAATGAAGGCCACACGTGACAAACCCACAGCCAGTGTTGTATTCAGTGGGCAAAAACTGCAGGTGTTTCCCTGAAGATCGAGAACAGGACAGCGATGTCTGCTCTCACACTCTCACTCAACACAGTATCGGAAGTTCTAGCCACAGCAGTCAGACAGGAAGAAATGACAGGCATCCAGATTAGAAAGGAAGAAGTAAAACTGTCGTTATTCGTAGATGACATGATGCTGTACATGGAGAAGCCTAAATATTCCGCCAGAAAAATACTGAAACTGATCAATTAATTCAGTAAGGTAGCAGGATACAAAATAAATATCCAGAAATCAGTAGCATTTTTACCCATCAATAATGAACTGTCAGAAAGGGAAACAACCCATTTACAATCGCATCACAAAATAAAAAACCTAGGAATAAATTTAACCAAGGGTGTCAAAGACCTGTCCTTAGACACTGAAGAAGATACAGACAAGTGGAAGCACAGACCGTGCTCATGGACGGGAAGAATGAACAAAACATCTGCCCCAAGCGGTCCGTGGTGTGGTGCCATTCTCATCGAGGCACCCCCGGTGCATTTCACACGACTAGAACACATAACCCAAAATTGATGTGCAACCAAGAAAGACCCCAGATGGCCTCAGCGGTCTTGAGAAAGACGGCAGAGTGGGAAGCGCTGTGCTACCCGGCCATGGTCGTCAGAGCAGCGGGGCGCTGGCCTGGAAACAGACACGTGGGTCAACAAACAGAACCGAGAGCCCGGAAATAAACCCACGCCTCTGTGGTCAGTCGGGTTGACAAAGGAGGCAAACGTAGAGCGGGACAAAGGCAGGCTGTCAGTAGGCGGTGCCGGGAGATCAGACGGGTGTGCAGAAAATGAAACAAGACTCCCTTCTTACACCCCCCACACGAGGAAACTCAAGGGATGGAAGACGTAAACTCGAAGACCATAAAAATTCAAGAAGAAAACAGGCAGTAAAATCTTGGACATTTCTCATAGCAATGTTTTTTTTTAATACATTTTCTTGGGCACGGGAAACAAACAAATGGGACTACATCAAACTAGAAAGGTTTCGTGCATCAAGGGAAACCATTAACAAAATGGAGAGAACCCACTGAATGCAAGAATACACTCCTCAATGATACATCTGATAAGCAGTTAGTAGCCAAAATTTATAAAGAACTTAAAGACTCACACACACACACACACAAAACAATCCAATTGAAAACTGGGCAAGGGGCCTGAGTAGGCACTTCTCCAGGGAGGACATACAGGTGGCCAACAGACACGAAAAGATGGTCAACATCACCAGCCATCAGAGAGATGCAAACTCAAACCACAGTGAGATACCACCTCACACCTGTCAGAATGGCCACCATCAAATCAACAAAACAAGCGCTGGTGAGGATGTGGGGAAAGGGGACCCTCTACACTATTGGTGGGAATGCAGACTGGAGCAGCCACTGTGGAAAAGAGTAGCTTCCTCAAAAAATTAAAAATTCAACTGCCTTTCAACCCGGTGATCCCACTCCTGGGAATGTATTCTAAGACTCCCAAAACACTCATTCGAAAGAACATGTGCACCTCTGTGTTCACTGCAGCATGATGTACAATCGCCAAGATGTGGAAGCGGCCCAGGTGTCCCTCAGTAGATGAGTGGGTAAGACACCTAGAATGCATGTGCACAGTGGAATACTACGTGGCCATAAAAAAGGAGCTCTGGCGACTGCATGGATGGACCTGGAGAGCATTATGCTAAATAATATATGCCAGTCAGAAAGACAAGTACCGTATGATTTTACTTAGCTGTGGAATCTAATGGACAAAACAAACTGAGAAAATAGAACAGACTCACAGAGGCAGACCGACAGCTGTCCGGGGAAGGGACTGGGTGGGTGGGTAGCTGGAAAAGGTGAGTGGGTTAAGCAAAAAAATACGTATATCTGTGTCAGATCTGTGGAAGGCACGCATCCCCTTACTACCTTAAGTGCTTGTTGATGCAGTCTTTTTTAAAAAACACTGAGTAACCATCGCATCTTCTCCATTCACTTCTTTTTTTAAGATTTTCTTTATTTATTTTAGAGAGAGGGGAAGGGAGGGAGACAGAAAGGGAGAGAAACAGCAATGTATGGTTGCCTCCCACATGGCCCTCACGGGGACCTGGCCCGCAACCCAGGCATGTGCCCCGACTGGGAATCGAACCGGGACCCTCTGGTTCCCAGCCCGCGCTCAATCCACTGAGCTACACCAGCCGGGGCTCCATTCGCATTCTTAAAGGACATTAAGTATAACATTTTAAGGACACCGATCTAAGTTGCTTTGGAGGCGAGCGTGCTGCCTCCAGGGGCCCGTGCGGTGCGTTGGCCCTGACACGCCTCCGCTTCCGCAGACCTGCTCGCTGAGAACGGCCGTCTGACCAGCACGCCTGCCGTGGTCTCCGCCTTCTCCACCATGATGAGCGTCCACCGTGGGGAGGTGCCGTGCACCGTGACCACCGCGTCTGTAAGTGGGGGCCGTGGGGGCCTCGGCTGCCGCCGTGCCCGGGCATCTTGGCATCAGGAGATGGCTCAGATCAGAAGTTGGGGGCGGGGGGTGACTTGCCATGAGAGGGTTGCCTCCCCCCTGCCAGCCCCTGTGGGCTCGGCTCCGGAAGGGCTGCGTGCCCTGGCAGTGCCTCCCTCGCCGGCATGTGTGAGTGAGTGTGCATTGACTGAAACTCGAGTTTGCAGTCTCAGGTGCTGGCGAGTGGGAAGTGGGCAGACGGGCCCTGGGACCCTGCCAACCTGGCCCTGCCGTGGGCCGGCACGCGTGCGATCCGTGTTGCAGGCGAGGGCAGTGCGGGTGCCCGTCCCGGGTCATGGGGTGAGGCCAGGTGTCGCACACGCCTCTCACCTCCGTGTGCCTCGAGCTGCACTCCCTCCTGGGGTTCAGCTTCTCTCGTTGCTTGACTGGGCCTCCTGGGGCTGTCGCTCAGTCAGGTGAGGACGACCATCCATGGGACTGGCCAGGGGAGCATGGGAGAGCCGCTCGGAATCCAGCTTCATCTGGACCAAGGTTTCTGGTGTCCAAGCGACACTATGCATCTCCCACAAAGCACCATTTGCGGACTTGTAGAGTCACAGCGTGGACGGCCATGCCGTCTGTCCCCACGGCGACGTGCTAACGCGGGTCGCTCTTCAGTGATTACACCCTTATGGTTTGAAAGGATGCAAGTTTGTCCGTTTTTTACAGCCAAACAAAATTAATGCTTTTGACGTTGAAACTCCTCAGTAATGGGTTTCCAGTCTTTAAAAAGGAACGACGCCCTCACTAGTGACTGAGGGCACAGACTCAGACACGGGCGGGTGTCGGATCCTGCGCTCATCCTCACTCTCTGGGGGGCCCCTCGGTGGGTTTTGCAGCCACTCTGAGCCTCGGCTCTCACACAGGTGAGGGCGGGTGGGAGCTGCTGGCCCCCCGGGTAGTCCAGTCGAAGGGGCAGGGTGTGCGCAGAAGCCTGGCACAGGTGGGTGCCTGGCCCCAGGACGCGTCCAGAAGGGGGCAGGCATATGAGGTCCTCTGACGTCATCGCCACAAGCAACGTTTGGATTGAACGCTGATAGGTTTCACCACCTGCCCCCCAAAGACACTGGTAGAACTTTGCAGAGACGGGTTTTGCTGCCTTGGACTCTCGGACGAGCAGGTAGGGTTTGTGGCAGTGAGGGCCTGCCT
This sequence comes from Micronycteris hirsuta, assembly GCA_004026765.1. Lineage (NCBI taxonomy): Eukaryota > Metazoa > Chordata > Mammalia > Chiroptera > Phyllostomidae > Micronycteris > Micronycteris hirsuta. The sequence goes on along the minus strand of PVJI01005261.1, from coordinate 92,733 downwards.
TCAGTGACCCTGGGCATGCTCTCCTCGCCGGGAGCCAGCAGGGACAGAGGGGCCGGCGGTCGGGCTGCTGGCCCTGTACTGACTGCAGAGCCATCCCCCGCTCAGGCTTCCCCGGCGAGGGCATCGGGGCGAGGCACGGGCCAGAGCGTGCGGTGACCACGGGTCTCGAAGAGGACAGAGCCAAGGCAAACTGCCCCTCGGCCAGGGGAGCAGTGGGCTCCCCCTACACAGGAGGGGCCTGCAGGCTCAGCCACACACTGCGGGACTGCTCCCCACTGTCCACTCACGTCGCGCTGCCAGTACCACAGGCAGACGGGTGCCCGTGGGCAGTGCCGACCCAGTGCGCGCGCCCAGGGGTCCCTGTGCGGTGGGGCCTCCACATGGCCTCGGCACCAGCACCCATGAGGACTTGCTTTGCAGCTCTGGGGGCCCCCGATGGAGACATGGGGCTCCCGGGGCCTGTCCGGGTGGTGCACTCCTGGGCGGTTCTTTCCTCGCAATGGGACGTCTGTTTGCTTTGTCTAAGTTTACAGTGTGGCTTCTCCTGTTTCAGCCTTTGGATGAAGCCACTCTCTCTGAACTGAAAACAGTCCTGAACAGCTTTCTCAGTAAAAACCAAATACTGAAATTGGAAGTTAAGGTAAGTTTTTAATTATACGGTGTATTTCCTCAGGTTAATTTGACACTCAAAATAGTGAAAAGTTAGGTCTGATTATATACTAATTTGCCTGTAGTGGGAATTTTCTATTTTCAGTTAAATGGTTACTGATTCCATTCACACTCGACTTGTGCCCCGTTTTCCCCAGATACGGCTGTGTCTTAGGTTTCTGTAGCCCATACTCTTTCCCAGACACTTCCTTCCTCTCCGCTTGGTGAGGGAGGTGTCCGAGCGGCCCCCACTCCCTCCGCTTTCTCCCCTAGACTGACCCGTCCATCATGGGCGGGATGATCGTCCGCATTGGAGAGAAGTACGTCGACATGTCTGCGAAAACCAAGATTCAGAAGCTGAGCAAGGCCATGCGGGAGGCGTTCTGAAAGTGGGGGCTTTCCTGTCGGGGACGGCTGCTCAGCTTGGAGCAGCAATAAAATGCTTCCTGAGTAGAACACACTGTGTTTACTGTTTTTGAAGTGTGAATACGTGGATCCTTGTTTTTATGTCTTTCTTTCATTTTAAAGGTTGAGAATTTAGTTTGCGCAGATTATTTTAGGAGTTTAAGGAAGCTCGTGTCTGGTGGGGAAAGTCATTAGCCTCGAGTGCGGCGGCCTCCGGTGCCAGGCCCTGCTCGGTCCTGCTCGGTCCTGCCTGTGTCCTCGGGCAGGGCGAGCCTGCAGGGAGGGGGGCAGGGGGAGGGGCCGGCAGACCTGGCTGGCCACTGTGGTCCTGCGGTGTGAGCTGTCGGGCCCATCTCGAGTCAGGGGCCCTGACAGTGGCTCCCTGAGCCCGGAGCACACCGGCAGCTGCCCCACACTCCTCCACTCGTGCCTCTCACCGCCCCTGCGGTGCCCTGCAGGCCGGGTTGGCCCGCGGGGTCGGGTCTCTGAAAGAGACCGGTTGGCGCCCGCCCGTTACTCCAGGCAGTGCTCCCGGCGCGTTTGTCTTCACCTAGTTGGAGCCTGTCTCCACCGTGCGGTCCCTGGCGCCCTACTGAGGCTGGAGGCAGGAGAGTATGTCTCCTCGGGGCTTCCAGAGCGGTTCTGGCCACAAAGGTGTCTGCATCCCAGAACCTGGAAACCCCCAGGCAGTTACTGTGCTAACAAGCTCTTGGCGGGGACGGGGCACTTAGCAAGAGGAGGCCGAGGAGCCGGGGTTTCTCGCCTGCTGTCCCCACTAGAATGGCCTGCACTGGGGAGAGGCCTGGAATGTCAGCCCAGACTGGAGACCAGGACCTCCTCCCCCTGGGAGCGCCGCTCCAGCCAATCAGCGGGCCGGGAGCCCAACAGGAAGTAAACCCTTTTTGCCTCTGATCATTGCAGTTATCCCGAAAGTGCCTGAGAACCGCGATTTTCAACAGGTGTGCCGCAGGACTTTTAAAACATACAGCACCTGCCCTGGCTGGTGTAGCTCAGTGGATTGAGCGCGGGCTGGGAACCAGACGGTCCTGGTTCGATTCCCAGTCAGGGCACATGCCTGGGTTGCGGGCCAGGTCCCCAGTGAGGGCCATGTGAGAGGCAACCATACATTGCTGTTTCTCTCCCTCTCTGTCTCCCTCCCTTCTCCTCTCTCTGAAAATAAATAAAATCTTAAAAAAAAAATTTTTTTTAAATAAAAAAATAAAACATACAGCACCTGACTACACTTAGGGGCACCGACCCCTTTTCCATTAGGGCGGGGCATCCAACTCATTTTCCCCGGGGCCACGTCAGCCTCGCGGTTGCCTTCAAAGGGCTGAATGTAATTTCAACTCCTTAACAGTTAAGGAGTAGTTACATTTACACAGTCCTAAAGTTATTTCGGCCCTTTGAAGGCAACCTCAAGGCTGATGTGGCCCCCGGTGACAGTGAGTTTGACATTCTTGCCTTAGGTTGTCAAATACAAAATGCCAACATAATAGCCGTCCAGTGTGAATGAATTAAATTATACCTATTTCTTGTCAGATCAGCAAAAAATGTTTGGTGGCGTGCGCACGATTTTAGTAATTGGTTTATGTGTGCCCTGAGGTGAACCAGGTGAAAACTGCTGGCTGAGAAGGTGCCTCAGCTCACCTGGCCACCGCACCTGACCTTCCAGAGCGGAGCCTTCCCAGCCGCAGCAGCGCTGCGAGGTCGCTGTCTCCAGAACATTCCGTCAATAGGAGACGGGACAGACCTCGTGAGTGGGTCCCGTGACATGAGCTCCGCTGCCCTGCTGTCCGACGGGGACGCCAGGTGTGGTGCCTGAGGCCGTGACTGCGGGGGCACATGTGTGAGCCCTGCCGCTTACAGCCTGCGGAGCCCCTCATGCCCCCCCCCCCCCGAAGGGAAGTGGCTGTGCCCAATGCACCGCAGCTCAGAGAGGAAGCTGGACCCAGAGCTTCGTTCGGGAGTCGCCGATGCTGTTGGTTACTGGCTCGGTGGCCTCTCGCTCCTCCGGGCCACCTGACCCCAAGTACTGACTAAGCGCAGCAGCAGCAGCCCCTCAACAAGCCCACCCAGTCTCCTGCCTCAGTCGCCGCCCGGCGCCTGTTCAGACTCCCGGCCCACCAGCCCGCCGGGAGCCTCTGCCCGGGGACGCCCGCTCGGACGTGCCCTTGACGCAGGCCACCCTACAGCTCACACCATCTCACGGAAGCTTCCTCGCTGCCTCGTGACGCCGGGGACGTGCGTCAGCCGCTGACAGGCGAGGGAGAGATGGGGACGCCCTAGAGATGGCGCAGGGTCCCAGGCGTGGGCCGCGATGGGGCAGCAGGTCTCCCACTCCCCGGTCTGCTTGTGCCACCGTGTCCCTGACCACACCGCTCACCAGCCCCCATCACCGCAGCCAACAGGCGCAGCTGCCCTGAGGGGAGGCCCTGAGCCTCTCCTCGCTTGTCCCTGAGATGCTCCCGGTTCACCCATTCACCCAGGCCAGCTGTTCCCTGCGGTCCCCTCTGTTGGCCTTCCAGAGAAAATGGTCCTCTCGACAGCAGCCGGCCCAGGTGGCCATTCCCTGGACACCCTCCCGGCGTGCGGGCAGCAGGCAGATGCCCCCGAGAGCCACCCTGGCTGGGCGGGGGCAAGACCACTGCAGCGCAGGAGCCATGCAGGTCCCTGGGTGGCCGGGCCAGCACCCTGTCCTGGTGCTGGCACCCGCGTGCCCCGCATCTGGCACGACACCGCCCTTTTGCTGCCCAGAAGGCGGAAACACCGGCTTCTGGAAACACAGGCTTCCTCGCAGACCAGCTGCATAACCACCTGGGGCCTCTGGGCACTTCCCCAGGAACTAGGCAGCCGACTTCCACCGAGCGCTGGCCGCCCAGCGAGAGACTGTGCCTCCCTGCGGCGCCTGATGGGGGAGCTAAGCTCAGCAGCCGGACGGGGGCAGGGGATGCGTGGCCTGCCCGGCCTGACCTCCCAAGGAGCAGCGTGTGGTGCTATCGCTGGGGCCCTCGCCCTCTGGCTGGGTGCAGGGGGGCGGGTGGGGGGGGGTGGCTGCAGCAGCCACAGGCCTAGGTGACCGCCAAACCACCCCCCAGCACGGCCCACAGACCGGAGGAGCCGGCCTCTCGCCGAGCCACGGGGTGTTTGGCCCCCAGGGCTCAGCAGCTGAGCCGGTACCTCCCAACCCCCAGTTCCCCGGACTCACCTGCCTTCCTGCCAGCGGGGCTCCTGGCTGCCGTGAGGCCGCGCTGCAGGGCCACACAGCCCAGCCCCGTCAGCCACCAGCTCCCGAGACGCGTGATGGCCTTCGGGGGAGAAGGGACTCTTTCGCCCAGATCCTTCAAATCAGACTCCACGAGCGTCCTGCTACTGAGCACGTGGAACTGGGAGGCAGTGAGGAAATGCTCCCGACAGCGCCTCAAGTGGTCGGGGGAGGCCAGCGCAGGACGGCGGTCGTCACCAGAGCGTCCTCACCGAGGGGAGATTTCGAAGCCCCGGAAACCTGCAACCGTGACTCAGCATTGCTCCGGTAAAGGACGGTCAGCTCGGATACATTCCGACAAGGGGGTACTGTGCAGCCCTTAAAATATATATCTATTCGAGACAGGTGTATCTGGTGTTCCACAGCTTGACTTTATACAAATCTATGTCATCTATATATAGAGAGAGAGGTGACTTAGAGAGCGAGCTGTGAGTGAGATGATCTGTGTGAGTTCCGTCACTGAACAGGCCCTTGGCCGAGACGTGCTCGGTGCGTGCCGGCCATTAAATACACGGGGGCACCTGGATGGGCACACGGACCCCGCGGAGCGCGGCACCCGAGTGTCGGGTCACTGACCTCCACGTGGAAGAGCATCTCCAGGGAGTGACTTTATTTTCTTTGTGTTTTTCTGTGCTTGCTGAATTTTCTGCATTAACAAATGTGGCTTCTGTAATTAGAGGGGGGAAATAAATATCCTGGGATAAAATAGTGCCTTGATTATGTTGGCTACTCATGGGGCTTAAATAGGAGTCACTCCCGGGTTTCCACAGGCGCTGCCCCCCCACCCCCCACCAGGACCTCATCAATCTCAGAGAGACTTCGGCATAGTCTGGGAAGAAACTTACTGTTTTCTCTGTTTTTAAGGACATTTATTTTTTTAACTTCAAATAACAACCAAGAAAAACATAAAGACTTGTATGTTTGTCAACAATGGGCCTTGACTGGCGTGGCTCAGTGGGTTGGCAGCGCCCTGCAAACCGAAAGTGGCCAGTCGGTTCAGGGCACACGCCCGGGTCGCAGGCTCAGCCCCGGTTGGGGGGCATGTGAGGAGTGACCAGGGGATGTTTCTCTCTCACATCAATGTTCTCTCCCTTTCTTTCTCCCTCCCTTCTCTTCTCTCTGGAATCAGTAAAAGGAAAAACTTTTTCCTTAAATGGGGCCCACTGCCCTGACCAGTGTGGCTCAGGGGGTTGGGCATCATCCTGCAAAGCGAAAAGTCGCCAGTCCAATTCCTGGTGAGGGCGCATGCCTGGGTTGTGGGTTCGGTTCCCAGCCGGGGCGTGTGAGAGAGGCAACCGATCGCTGTGTCTCTCCCACATCAATGCTTCTCTCCCTCCCTTCCTCCCTCCCTTTCCCTCTCTCTAAAAATAAATATAGAAAATCGCTTTTAAAAATGGGGCCTACTGGTTCAAAAAAGGCGAGGACATGTTGTTTTAGGGTCAGTTTTTTTAAATGTACTGTAACAATTCATCTAGGGTCCAAGCCCACCAGAGAATTTAAAGGACCTGATCCTGTTTAGTTAAATCAGTGATGATAAGGAAGAACTACCTTACAAGCAGAAGGGAGAATTATCCATGGAAACGGGGTTTGAACACGCAGCGCTGTGTGTGCTGAGAGCCCCTAGGCAGAAGAGGCCGGACTGTCTGGGAAACACCCTGGCTCTGCCTCTCCCCTGCCCCCGCCCCCGACACCCCCCAGTGTGTCTCAGGCCAGCAACACAGAACTCCCCAGCTTCCCAGAAGTGCCTGGAGCCAGGAATCGACGTCTGCTTTGTGCTAACACCTGAAGGAGGCAAGGGAGAGTGGAGGGGGTAGTTGGTTAGGTTTTTTAGGTTTACTTTTGCGTAGTTTTCCTTCCACAGCTGCAGCCTGCCCTGTTGGCTTAGGAAGGAGGTCGGGCAGAAAGAACCTGAAAGAATCCACGGTCACAGGGTTGGCTTTTCTCATTTTATTCATGAGCTACGCGGACTCACGCCGTACAGGTCAAAGTGGCCGAGAGCTGCTCGGAAGAGACTGTTCTTTTTAGGCGACGGTGCACGGGAACAGCGACCTGTGCGGATACCACTACCGGCTTAAAGAAAGGAAGAAACAAAACGCAGGTACGCAGTCTGCGTCGGGAGAATTTAACATTTCGTACAGAATAAGGTGCCAGAGAAACACTCAAACAGCAAAACTAACCCCAGCTTCTTTTAAACAAACAAAAAAAGAAGCCTAATGTTCGGGCCCTGCTTCATCAAATTTTAGACAAATACCTAATTCCACAGCGTATAATAGTGTCCAGTGATGTTCAGAGTCCCGCTGCCCATACAGATCAGACACGTAGTCTCCCTCTTACAGAAAAGTAAACAGTGCCGTTACTTGGCAACAGAAGTATATTACAGGACAGGACGCGGGGGGCGGGCGGAGGGGCTGAGTCCTACCCCCGGCAGGGCTGTGGGGGGAGCGCCACGCAGCCGGGCCTGTGACCCAGTGGTCCCTGCAAACACAGGGGCTCCTGTCGGGAGCGATACATTCTTTCCCTAACTGGAGGGGCTTGCAGACACTACCGGCTCGTCTTGTCCCAGACTTGCCGGGACAGCCAGGGCCCAGGGGACAGCTGACTGCCTGACTCATCGCGGGAGGCAGGTGGGGAATGGGCACAGGGCTGAGGAAGGAGGGCCTGGACCTGCTGGGGGCACCACACAGAGCAGATCCCCTGCCGTCCCGGGGACCGGCCTGAGACTGCCCTCCCAGGCGACACCGGAGCAAGGACACTTCCAAGTGGCGCCGTCTGTGGGAACAGAGCCAGCTAGACCCACGGTTCCTCACGGTGACGCACAGATTACTCGTGTGATAACAGCTCGCCACACCTCCCACGTCCAGGAAGTCACTGGGGCCTGGCATTCGCCGCTTCGGCCCACTCAGGACTTCCTCTGTGGGTGGGCAGCGTGCAGCAGCGTGCAGCTCATGGAAAGACACATGGGAGCCCCAGCCTCACGCTCCCCGTGTGCCCTCTGAAACCATCGGCCCTAAGCGTCCTGCTAACAGTGACCCGCAGCTGCGCCCCTCCCCGACCAGGATCTGGCTGCTTCCCCTGCTGGGAGGGGCTCGGCCCCCCAGGCTGCCGGCCCTGGGATGACCCTGAACGCACCGCCCAGGGGTTTAGCATTGCCCGCCCCCTGGCGGCCTACAGGCCACTTCTGATGGCCAAGCCTAGACGGTCCGTGCCCCGTCAGCAGCCTGGACTTCTGACCCTTTCTGGGAAGGGGGAGCAGGAGGGGCGGGCTGTTCCGCGAGGCTGGGGTGCACCCCCAGGGCAGCCTCTCCCAGGAGCCCCAGCTTCGCCCTCCGGCCACCGGGCTGCACAGCAGCGGGGACGCCCAGGCGTTCTCGGTGACAACCAGACACCAAAGGGACGCACTGATCTGTCCAGAAAGAGCACAGGAAAGTGACCGGAAGTCAGATCAGCTGGGCAACCGATGAAGCATTCTCTACTCCTGGCATAGGTTTTAAACTCTTTCTATAGTTTTATGCACTTAAATTAGATACCTAAAATACTCTCATATACATACAGAAAAATAAACTCTCAATGGAAAACCACCGTTACGATGACAAGTTAAATATTTTGGACTACAGAATCGGCTAGCTTCTGCCACAGGTGCCGGCACTCCAGCCTCTTCACACCGTGTGCACATCTCATCACGGGCAGCCCCGTGGCACACGGCGCGGAGCACACGGAACCCCGCCTAAGGAGCGCGACCTTCTCACTTTGCGCGGTGGAGTTCCACGTTGTCCTTAGCTGGAAACTACACGGAACGCAGGCGGCCAGAAGCAGAGGGCTGATTACCCTACACGGGACGTCTCTGCGGCAAATTTCTCATCCACATACGTGTTCACACGCCAGGGCTGGCCGTGTGACTCGGGCAGTGCGGCCTGACCCGCGAGGGCCCGCTTCTCTGTCCACGCACGGCTGTGACGGGCAGGGCAAGGGGGCCGGGAAGGCACAGGCTCCCGCTGACTGGGGCTCCGGAGGACAAATCCGCAGCCGGTGTCACAGTTCAGACACTTGGGCTATTGGCAACGTATGTTTCAGATGCAGGTGTGAAAATAAATATCACCAACAATCTTGCAATCTGTATTCCGACCATGAATATTTAGCAGGTGGCATTCGAAGATGTTGTTTGGTAAAACATACACCAAAACGTTCGTCCGTGGAAGCAAAGGCCGGCACAGGATTCGTGAAATGCCTCGAGAAAACGCTCTCGGAACGTTCAGCAGGTGGGTGTGCGCAAACGTGTAGCGACGAAGCTCTGGTTCGCTCCTTTGTGCAAAGTGACGCAAGTCTGCGTGAGAGGCATCTGCAGTTTCTGTTCAACGTTCTACTTTTTTACTTAATGAACTTCGTAACCCCATATGGAATCGAGAAACGGAGAGAGGATTATTGCTCTGCGGGTGTAGAACTGAGACCGATTTGCAAAGAGCAAGCAGGGCTCGCAAAGGTTTCGGAGCGTCCGGCCCAGCAGCGCAAGAAAAAGCTGCGGGAGCTGCCAGTGCGGGGTGGGGGCCTGCTCCACCATCGCCAGCCATGGAGCTGTGGTTTTCTGGAACGTGAAGCCCCCCACACGGTGCGTTCTGGCCTCTCCTGACACCACCCTCTTCAAAACTATAGATAGGACCCTGTGGGGAGACCCCAGCTAGGGCGTCACCGCCTGTCAAAAGCAGGTGCCCCAGACATCTATGGGCCATTTGGCCCAGCAGGGCAGGGGGTGGCCGGCTCCACGCACCGCCTCTCTCCAGCATCCAGCCCCTGGGGAAGGGGCGCTGAGACTCTCCCACCCACACCCCCACCCCGGCCCCTGGACACTCACTTTGAAGGCAGAGACTGGAAAAGTCTGCCTGTCCTACCAGGAAAGGGGAGAAAGGCCCCAGAGGACGAGGAAAGATCAAAAGGAAAGATTCTACCTCAAATTAGCGGATTCCATGCCCGGACCACAAAGACCTCCCGGTGCCCGTGGGCCCTGCGCCGGGGGCCCAGGCGACAGGGGCTCCCTCTCCGGCTGGGGGCGCGTCTGTCAGCCAGGGGCCTGGGCCTCCTACGGCTGACTGGCCCACACCATCTGTGCCTTTGTGAAAGGCAAGCAGACAGTTCGGCCCAGCTCCCACAGCCTGCTGGGGAGACGTCACAGAGTCGGAAACATCGGTGACACCCCACCGGCTCCCAGATCCGACGGAAAATACGGCGTGACCAGGGCCGGCCCCACGGGCGGGCAACCTCACAGTCTCAGGGGACATGGGGCTCGGAAGGGCCACACCTGCTGGTCTCCGCCGTCACCACCTGGACATTCTTCATAACTTTGCATTTGGTCCACCAATCACACAGCAGGCCCCCAGCGTGACCACGGTGGGGGCCAGGCCAGCCTGCTTCCCTGCTCAACGCAGACACCCAGTCCCCCCCTGGGTGCCCCTGGAACACACACACTCGCACACACACTCACACACACACACACTACACAAGGGCTTTGCATCCGTGCCCCTACAACAGTCTGCACGCCTGAAATTACGGAAGTCAGAGCCCCCGAGCAGAGACCGGTACCAGCTCACACAGAGGGGGCCTTCTTGGGGACAGGGGACAGCCCCGGCCCGCCAGCCCAGCAGTGGGCGACGTCTCTGGCTCACATTTGAGGCCCCTGCGGCCGGGCCTCAGGGGCGCGCACCACATCTGAGGCAGAGAAGTAGGGGGGCTAAGGAACACCTACGGCCCCAGCCCCGACAGCAGGGAAAAGCTAAGAGTCACCAGGTACCCCCGCCAGTGCCGGGTTCAAGGCCGGCACCCGGCCCTCTCCCGCCGGCAGCCTCAGACCACCAGCCGCGCAGTCCTGCGGGTCCCACAAGAGCCATTTCTCGGGGCGTGGCGAGTGGAACCAGCACCGGGACGGGCGGGGTGGGGGGGCCCACAGGCGTCCGAGGGGAGCTCGCCCCCTGGTGGCCGCGCTGGGTCCTCACCCGTCCCTCTGGCCCCCCCCATCACGACCGCTGGCCAAACGCCCGCGTTCCGTTCAGACACAGGAACAGGAGAAAACAGGAGAAAACGGGGACGGGGCAGAAGGGGAGAGACGCCCGAGCACAGTTTTAGAAATAGCCCCTCGGGAATGTTATTTTTTATATAATGAAAGTACAAAACCAGGGTTCCTGGAAGGAGAAAAGGGTGTGTTTCTACTTCCCAGTGAAAGGACCCCTGCGCACTGGTGAGTGCTCAGAATGTCAGGGAAGCGCTCAGGCTTCTGAGGCCACGAGAGACGCCCGCCGCTGCACACAGCTTTCCAGGGCTTTGACGCGCACTCTGCAGACGGAGAATCGACCCAGGCTGGTGCAGGAGGTGGCCCGGAACCCTCTAGAAACAAGTCACCAGACCACACACCCTCCCCCCGCCGGGCTGCAGCCGGGCCAGAAACATGGCAACTGCACGGAGCGCGGCTGGCAGGTGCGGCCGGCCGTCGGGTGGGAGGTAGGTGTTGCCAGGCTGGGGGGTGGGGGGCGGGTAAAGAGGGAGGAACTGGCTGCACCTGGAGTCCCTGAAATCAGTCTTTGGAGGTGGGATGAATTTTAACAAGCCATCGGGGTGATTTAATGACTTAACATTAGATCTACAACAAGCCAGGGAACGCCACAAAGGCAGGTGGCCCCCCACCTCTCGGCCACCTGGCCCAGGACGGCGCGGGGGAGGGGGTGTCCTGAACGAACACAACGCAGTCAGCACAACTGGCCGGACGGCGGACAGGGCGGAACCCAGAGACGAGAGTCTCCAGCGGCCACGGCCGGGCTCGCTCCCACCCCTCCCGGTGGGGCGAGTGGTCTGGGGTGTGGGGAACAGACTCTAGCCCCTAAAGAGATCGGGCTTGCACCTCAGTTCAGCCTAATGACCTACAGATAGGTACTGGGTCTGATACAAGGCAGGGGGAGGAAACAGGCATTCTAGAACTTTCCTCTGTTTACACAACACTGAGTCACCCGCAGAACGAGACCAGCCAGGCTCACGGCCTCTCTCTGGTGTGGGAGGCTCCCAACTCGCCAGGTGAGTGCGTCCAAGGCGAGCAGACCCGCCACTGGCAGCTGACCACTGACCACTGGCCGACCTCCGTCTCTGCGAGCCGGAGCCGACCCGCCACCTCTGTGTCCAGGAGCCCCCGCCAAGGGCCGGTGTCTGCGCGTTCCAGACCCGGAGGGAAGGGAGCCGGACAGAAAGCACAACAGGAGAGGACAGGAAAGGAAAGGAAAACCTGCTGTTTCCAGTGGAAATTCCTGAGACAGCCGTCTACCCAAAACAGACTCTCTTCTCATGAACCAAAAAGGCCCGACTGACCAGAAGGACACATTGTGGAGGACAGACAGGGAAGTCACCTCCTCACACCAGGTAGAACCGTGGAGCCTCCCCCGCCCCCTGCCCTCCTCAGCCCTCGGGTGCAGGCCGCCCGCTCCGAGCGCAGCGGCGTCAGCCCGCAGCGGCGTCGGCCCGCCCCAGCCAGCCCTGGACCGATGGCCCGCCTGCCACGGTCCCTCCCCGGGGGCTCCAGCTCCTCTCCCGCCTCATTCCCCTCAGAAGACACCTGGGGTTTGCGGACTGGGTCACCAAGACGCAATGCAAGTGGTCAATATGCCCATTTCTGATGCTTAGTTGTCCAAACAGCAAAGAAGAAAAATGCCCTTTTTAACTTGCATGCTCTTTGGGGGCACAGCCCTCTCCTCCACCGTCAGGCGTGGGGACACGGGTCCAAGCAGGCAGACCAGGAGCCCGGCCCCGCTCTGTCGAGCGTCCCTCCCCCAATGTCAGGCCTGCCCCGGATCCGACAGACCCGTCTCCAGGAGATGACGCTGCCTACCCGCGCACCGGGAGACAGTGTCCACCAGCAACCACCCCGGCCCCCGCTCCCGCCGTCCCGGAGGCCTGGGGATCCATGAGGAGGGGTGGGCAGGGCTGTTGGGGGCACCGGGGGCAGAAGGCCAGGATGCAGAGAACTGGAGACACCTCGTCTTGAGAAAGCAAACATCTAGGTGACAGACTGCTCACTGGGGAGGGACACTTCATCCCTGCGAATCCCTGCAGCCGACAAGGCAGAAGGGAAGAAAGGTCGGAGAGCGTGAGGCCCCCTCCCCCTCCCCCTCTCCCCGGACGCGAGCCACGAGTCACAGCTGGTCTGAGGGCCGGCAGGCTCAGCCAGGAGAACCCTGGCCCAGGACGGCCACCCTGCAGGCCGTCTCAGGACGCTCGGTACAGTCGCTCAGGGAACGAGACTCACGCTGCCTTTCGTGCAAAACTCATGCCAGTGACGGGACTCTGCAAGCACTGACCTCATGCCACTAACAGGAAGACAAGACCCCTGTGCACCCCATTCCCCGCCAAGGGCACAGCGATGCCTCGCACTGACGCGCAAAGCAGGTCAGTGCAGAGGAGGAGGGACAGGGGAACGGTGACCCAGGGCCACCGCGGTCACACGCGCAAAGCTCTTTTCTACCAGAGTGACGTGTCCTTCAGAAACACGCTGAACAAGCTGTACTGGTTATAGAAATAGGAGAGCGTGAGGTGTACGTCTATTTGTGGATTTAATTTAAAAGAGCTTCTTAACAACATCAAACATGTAAACGTAAAGTGCTGTGACCGTGTTTTCTGCTGGGAAGCGGTGAACAAACGCACGCCTGTGTTCTGGTGCACAGTCTCTGACTAAAGGGGCATCTATCTGCTTGTTTCAAAAAAATACTCAGGTCTGTTGTTCTCGATACAAAACTCTACACTCTCTTCAATAAATAAACAATAAAGTGTTTTTAAAAGTATGAAATGTAAACTTTGTTGCCCTTTCCAACACACACATTTGAAAACCCGCTGGAGCCCTGACTGCTCTCTTCCGCAACTCCTGACGTTCCCGGGGGGCGGGGACTCCGCCACCGGCCGACACCGCATTTGCTCAGCGCTCCGGCCACCCCAGCTCCAGTCCCAGGACCTGCGACCAAAGAGGGCGCCGCAGACGCGGGAAAGCTGGCCTCTGGGCCCAGAGCACGTGCAGAGGGCGCGTCCTGACCCCAGCGAACTCGGATTCCGGGAATGGTAACATGGGAGCAACCGTGAGCCCCGGGCCTCACTAGCAAATCAAGTCCCTGTCTAGTGAACCAGCCTATCTCCGGCATTTAAGGGGGGAAAAAAAAAATCAAAGAACTCAAACCAAACAGCTGACACCGGGTCGTACACTCCTGAGGGGCCACGAGCACACGGGCCCCGTTTCTGAGAGGGCGGCGGGGTCACGGCGCGTGGGGAGGTCCCCGGGGGCTGCAGGTGCGCAGGGTCGGACATGCCTCACGACGGATATCCTTCACACCCTCCACCCGCTTCCAGGGGGCCCCTTTCCTTTCCGTGCCTCAGGGAGGCCCGTTCGCAAACACACCGAAGACAGGCCCCGACCTTCCTATGCCAGTCGGGACCCGGCGTGCTCGAGCGAGAAGAGGCTCAGAGCTGGGCACCCGCAGTGGCTACCAGGACACATCACAGGACCTCCGGCCGGAGGAGTTTCTCACCTGGGCCGGCAACCAGGACCCGTGGCGCAGCCTGCAGGGGCCTTGTGGACGAGCCCCGGCAGAGAGTGACTCCGTGGGTAGCAGGCTCTGTACCACCTCCCAGGGCGGCTGGGGATCTGAATCCAATCACCTGATTGTAGCCAGCTGTAGTTTTCATTGACATCTGTCAATATAAGACCCCGAAGGGCCTGGAGCCTTCCATGGACTGGCTCTGCAGTGAGCAGCCCAGTGTCTAAGAGGAGGCCGTCCTCCCCAGTGATCAGATCCAGGACAGCGTTTCACATACGATACCGGGGGCGGGGGCGGGCGTGAGATTCTACAGCAATGACGGAACCACCGTAATGTTTTCTAAACACACCGAGGACTCGGTCAAGGGGCCGACTGGGGGCTGGGAGAGGTAAGACATAGGAGGGTCACAGAATTCTCCAAAAACACAGCCAGTGCGTTTATAAATTATTTGACAGTAGCCAGAACCGTGCCTCAGGCCCAGGGACGGGCCAGCTCCCCAGCAAACCTTGCTGGGGGCTGTCAGATGTCAAAGTCCCTAAAAGCCTTCGTGACACCTGCAGTGAAGACAGTTCTGATTCATCACAGGGGAGACTGTTTGGGGGAAAGGATTGTCAAGAAACTCCTGGCATCATTAGGGGCCTTTCTTCGCCGTCCCGCCACCCCGTGGCTCACCCCAGCGCTGGTCTCAGAAAGGCAACACCACTCCAGACGGCACCTGCCAGCCCGGGCGGGACCCCGGGCGGCCGCCCTCGGCCGCTCCCTAGGGCTCGTCAAAGAGCTGAAGGTCCAGGCGGACCACAATCTCTCCCGTGGGGACCTCGTGCAGCAGGAGACACTTGGTCACCGGACCCTTGGAGCCCTGGTCCTTCTTGATGTCGGCCACGCGGATCTCCGTCCGACCCAAGAAATCTGAAAGGAGAAGAACAGACCTGCTCAGAGAGAGGATCCCTTCCACGCGTGTGTCTGACACGCTGGGAACTCCCAGGGAATTGTTCCACAACCCCTTCCTCGCAAAGGGAGGCAGGCCGTTTGCCAGAGTCCACGAACTGCAGAAGGGCGTTGGCGGAGGATGCTAAGAAACTCTCTCCTTCCACCCAACACAGATCAGAGATGAACTTAGAGATTACGCCCGGTTCCACTCGGGGAGGACAATTAGGTGCATGACCCAGGGAGCGAAATGGACACCGGGTGGCGCAGAGGAGAGGCTAGAAGGGGTTAAAATGTGGCCCTTGACTTCCCCCACGCGGGACAGACACCAGACAGTCCTTCCTTTCTCCCGAGTTGCCGTCACAGGGGCGTGCCCTGCGACGTCACAGCACTTTGAGAAAAGTCGGGAGGTGAGCTGGGTCTGGTCCTTACGCGCCACCTGGGGCCACGGGGCAGACGCGAGCGGCAGCGCGGAGGCCGCGGACGGGGCGCACGCTTCCCGCAGGTCCAGGGCAAGCTTTCCGCCCGGCGTGGGGCGTCGGTAGGAGGCGGGCTGCGAACGTGTCCGAAACCGTTGAAATGCCAAAGCGCGCATGCGCGCGACAGTGTCGAAGGGGCCGGCGGGAAGCGCATCCGGGCACTTCGGGCAGGAGGCGGCCCCTTCCCAGGTGCCCGTTGAAAACCCGGAACGCGTCCCTGGCGGGCGGATACCTGTCGGTTCCGCCTCCGGGTGCATTTTGTGGCAATAATCTCTGATGTAAGACAGCAGCAGGATTTGCCACTTACACCCCAGGGCAGTTACTGCGTCTCCATACTTCACTATTAAAAAGAAACCCAGTTTATTAACCTCAGTTGACAGTGAGGCAGAGTCAAGTGTCCAGGCCCGGCTCTACCGCTCGGCCAGGCGGGCAGCTGCCCTTGCAGGGACCCACAGCCGCAAGCTCGCGGGGAGAGTTCGTGTAAAAGTGCAGAGCACGCCCCGGAGCTTTGCGCAGACCACACTAACACTAGACTCTCCCGTCAGCACCTAGTGATCCTCCTTGAGGGTAACTGAGGCCGTAACCTTTAAACCTACTCTCTGATTTCTGCTGGGTGGAGGGAGGGAGAGTTACTGGCCAACCCCACGCTCTTCCAGGCTCAGAGCAGAAACAGAAAACTGCTTTCAGGGAAGACGCACCCAACGCAGTTCTGTGTCCTTGGTGCACCGGAGGTGTCATGACCCCCAGGACGCCACGGGACTCTGCCACCCTTGTGGGCTAACGTTCTCCCGGCTCAACGGGCCGCTTTCACCCACCGTCCCTGTGGATTTGGGCTGAGGACTAATGGGCCCGGCTGGGCTTTGGGGTGCAGCCCTCCTTGCAGTCACCTCCCTGGGGGACGCACAGGACCCCGGCATTTGTCTAGGGGAGCTGGACGCCCCCAGACCAGCAGCCCTGCTGCCTGCTCTGACAGGCGCCGGCCGAGGGCAGCATGTTGTTCAGGGAGGCCGAGTCTTGTCCTGCTCTGGCCTCGTGTTGGCGTAGCGGGGCCGCCCACGCAGGTTGGGGCGCCGTGCCTCCGGGAGAAGACGGTTACCATGAAAGTCCAGTGGCAGGGAGGGAAGGAGGGCCCCGGCGGCGGCGGCACACACTCACCGTCGGGCGAGAACTGGTCCCTCTCGAACACGGTGATGCAGAGCACCTCCTGCTCCAGGTCGCGGATGAAGAACTGGCAGTTGGAGTTCCACTTGGGGTTCAGTGTGTCCTGGATGGTCTTGGTGATGTGGCACTGGGAGCCCATGGTCACCTCGCAGTAGGGGTTGCTCTTCCCTGGAGGGGACAGAGCCTGCTCGAGCCAGGCCATGGGGGCGCTCCAGGTGTGTCTGGGGCACAGGGGCGCCCCGCCCTCCACACCCCTTTTTGCTCCCTCCTCGGCCACGTCTAAACCCCTCCCAACTCGGCATCACCCTTAAACTAAAGCAGAGAACGGGGTGAGGGGACTTGGAAACTAGGCCTCCCTCCGTCCTCGCCTTGGCCTCAGCTTGTGTCCCTTCTGCGGGGAATGGTGGTCACTCAGACTGCTCCGAAAAGCAAGACGCTAGAAAGGATTTAAGGAAAAAAAAACCAAACTCTAGGTTTTTAACAAGTGCTAGAAAAACCAGTTCTGGAAGGAAATCCAGGGTGACGGGAAAGGCACATCTTTAATTTGATTCGGAGCCCAGCGCGCGTGCAAGAGGCTGCAGGGGTCCTTACCGTGGGACCGGCAGGGCTTCAGCTCCACGCCTTCGACCACGTTCACCATCAGCCTCCCGATGCCTGTCGCCCGCTGGGAGCGGACTGGGGCGGCGGACAGAGCGACGCCAGAGGCACGTGTTAGCGCCGGACACTTCCCACCTGCTGGCCTGCGCTGCCCGCTTCATCTCTTGCTCCCTGGCTCCCGGGGTTTGCCCTCCGCCCCGCTCTCCCTTCCCCCCACGCCCCCCATCTCGGGCCTCTCTGCCCCCAGGCCCACCCTCAGCTCTAAGGTTCCGGCCCCGGCCAGGGGCTCTCTGGCCCGGCCACACGTTACCCAAGTACGCCTTCTCCCGCTTCTTCTTCTCGGTCTCGATGTAGAGTTCCGACGCAGCTTTGATTTTCTGCACCCAGGCCGTCCTCGGAAAGGAAAAGACAGAAAGGTGCCACACAGACCTCGGGAGAAAGGCTGCGGGTTGGTTCACGCGCGGCACCCGGGGCCCTGCCGGGTCCTTTCACTCGACGGCAGGGGCTCGGGGAGAAAGCGCTGTTTCGTGCCATGTGAGGCATATGGCTGTCCCTCCCGTTAAGAAGAAAGGCATGGTGACGTGTACTGGTGTTCCTGAGACCTCGCTGGCGGCCCCGAGGACACCCATCCATGGGAACTGCGGTCCTGAAGGCACACAGTCCCCCGCCCCCCAGTGGGAAGCATCCTTTACGTGCCTGCCCAGCAAGGCCGACGGCTGTCCCGGGCTGAACATCGAGGGGAACATGAAGCCGTCTCCCAGGTAAGGGGCGGCTTCCTGTGACAGAGACCCACCCTGGCGAGCACTTTGGGGTGCTGTCTCTCCTTCGTCCTTCGGAGGCCTGTGTGCGCCACACGTGGGCCCCTTTCTGGCGTGGCACAAGGGCTCCGTGGAACGTTGTGGCCTTGTGCCAGGTCCGCCCTTCAGAAAATGATCTGTTCCATTGGGCCCCGGGGCAGAGTCTTGAAGCCGCAATGGGAGCAAAGCGCCCACAGTTCCAGGACCCAGAACGTCCATGCAAGCGACCCCACAGACGAGGGGACTGGGTCAGGGGGTCCTACCAACCCTCACGTGGCTTTCCCTTTGCTTTCTGCCACCAGGGGAACCTGAGATGCTCCCTTTATCTCAAAGAATGCCGAAAATGTCTACCCCCCAAAATTCTCAAGCAAAATTAGTTTCAATCCGTTTCATTTAGAAATGTTCGTGCTGTGTGTCAAACTTCTGTGAGGCTCTGGAAGAATATATTGCCACCTCCCGTGTCCCCTCCAGCCAGGGATCGCGGCACTGCAGCTGGGGGAACGCTGGGACCTGCTGACTAATCACACGCCCCACAGGGCCCTGCGCCAGGCGGGACCTGGGTGCCCAGTGCCGGGGGGGCAGCCTTACCTCTCATTGATGCTTTCCGCCCGGAGGGTGTAGACACGGTCGATGTGGGAGATGTGGAAAATGGGCTCGTCCCCGGAGGGGTCGGTGGGTAACTTTACCAGAACCTCGTTGAGGAAAATGGGCTGAAAAGCAAGGCACGAGCGTCATGACCCCAGATGGGTGTCTGCGCCTGCCCGCAAACTCCGAGTGTGTGCACGTGTGTGCATATCGTCCCGTGGAGCAGACCGAGTCCCAGTAAATTGGAACCGGTCTGTGTGCACATGTGCGTGTGTGTGTGCATTCCAGCACACTCCACCAGAACAAATTTGTGTGAATACCAACTTTCACACGTAGCAAATTGTAAATACGGACGCCCCCGTTTTGCAGGCGTTTTTTAAGTCCTCCAGGACAGGAACGGGCCTGTTTCCCTCAGACGTCCCGACCAGCAGGCGGCAGGCGGCAGCTGACCTCCAAGCAACGCCCTGCCAGGGTTTTCATAGGAGGCTGCCAGTAACAGTCCACATACGCACACGGTTCTCTCTGCTGCTGACTGCTGCTTCAGAGAAAACCCGTCTGTGAGCACGCCCCCGCAGAGACACAGTCAGGAAAACACTCTCCCACAACAAGAGCCGCAAACACAGCCCGGCCGGGAGGAGCAGATGAAAGGAGCAGCCTGGGGAAGCTCCCTGCAGGGCTGCTCGCACGGCGGGCGCAGACGGCCCAAGCTTCCTTGAGAAGTCTGGGGAGACCCGAGAACGAGCGGGATGTGGGCACCTGAACCCTACTCCCGACCTTTCCCACGCCCGCCTCGTCTGCACACTGGACCGTGAGCCCCGCCAGGGCAGGGTGGGCCTCCGTCCTGTCCGGGGACCCACGCAGCCACCGGGCAGTTAGTAGATGGTGTGTCCACCGCACTGGGCGCTGGCCCTTCCTGACCTCGCAGGCCCACCGCAGAGAGGCCGCGGGCAGTTCCAGGCCGCTGCGGTAAAATAAGTCATCGTTTTTTTGCTGGTGGAGGGTCTGCCCTTCGGTTTGTAAAAAAACAATTTCTGTGAAGCGCAACAAAGCAAAGCTCAAGAAAACGAGGCGAGCCTGCCCTGGCGAGGCATGGTCCCATCACCGGGAACCCTGGTCACCCGCCCCCCCCAACCCCGTGCCACACCCCGAACCTGACGACGCACTGGCTCCCGGTGACGTCCTCCCCCAGCCTGCCCTGCCGGCGCCGTCCGGAAGCCAACTCACGGTTTTGTACATTTTATACTGCAGGTTGGACTTGGGGCTGAAGACCTTGTCGGTGCCGGAGGAGCCCAGCGGCTTCAGGGTCTGGGTCAGCAGGAGGAAGTCGTTGCAGAGGAACCCGTACAGCTCCTTGCTGCTCTTGGCCTTGTACAGCTTCCCGCTGTGCAGGAACTTGCGCGGCCCCAAGCAGTTGGTCACGGAATTGAACACAAGTTGCTGAGGAAGGACACAAACCCCGGGGAAGAGACGACAGAGTCGGGCCAGGTCGCGATCGGGGCTTTTCTGCGCCCGGAGGGTGGGCTCCCCCAGGATCGGGGCCCGGCCCACAGGGCCGCAGCGGAGGCCCCAGTCAAGGGCCTCAGGAACGTCCCGTGGAGGGAAAGACGTCCCGCAGCAAAGCTGAGACCCGAGTGGTCTCCCTCGTGTGTGGAGCACGGAACGGAAAGCGGCAAAGGAACGAGCAAGACGAACACACAGGTCGAACAAACACCACCTCCCGGACACAGACCACTGCGTGTGTGACGGGGGGCGGGGCGGGGGGCACATAAAGGGCAAAGGGGTCGACTGTGTGGTGACGGAAGGCTGGACCTTGGGGGGCGGGCGCACAGTGCAACGCACAGATCCTGTCTCATAGAAGTGCATGCCTGCAACCTATGTGGCCTTGCTCAGCAATGTCACCCCAGTGGATGTCACCAAAAAACGCAGAAGGGACTGCAGGGAAGACCTGAGGCAGGCGGAACTTGGTGGTGCGGAGTGAGGCCCCCAAGCCGAGCAGAACACACGGTGTTGGTGCCGATCAGCCCACTGGCCCCCCAACGTGACGAGGACAGCTCTCTCCCTGCCACTTCCCACACCCTGGAGGTGACTCCGAGGGCCATCCCCCCGGGCTCTGCCACCTCGCGTGGGCAGGCTCTGCTGGGGCCGAGGAAGACCGAGGCCGAACGACCTCACCGGGGCCCCCTTTTCGGACAGCAGGCGAGAGACGGAGGGAGAGGAAGGCCGCAGCTGTGCCCTGGCAGTGGTAGGAACCAGGCAGGTACCACAGTCCCCTCCTGCCCGAGGTCCAGCTGCAGGGAGGTGCTCCATCCAGCAGCCATCAAGGCCAAGGTTCTCTTGGAACTACGAACCCTACAGATCTCCCCGAGGACAGTATTGTCAAGAGGTCATGAGGTTCGCCACACACATCCCTCAAGGGAGGCTCGGGGCCACCTCCCGTAGGGGGAAAAAGAGTTGGCGGGGCCTCTGTGGCCAGAGCTTCAAGGGACAGCGGCCACTGCACCTCACCCTCAGGCACAGGGAGGAAGGAGGGCCTCCCACTGAGGCTCTGAGGGAGCCCAAAAGGCTAACGGGGACACCCCAGCTGGAGCCTTCCAGGGGTGTTCTCGGCCCTTTGCCTGAGGAATGGGAGCCGGGAGGTCATTCCAGCCCTTTTTGCTTCCTGAGAGACAGGGCGAGCCACGTGGGGACAATGACGAAGAAAAGGCAGCGTGGCCCACGTGAGGTGGTATCGCTTATTCACCCTCAAAGCTGGGCCTCCAAGTGGCCGGGCTGACATGGAACATGCGCGAATCGGGACCAGGCAGGACCGTCAAAGGCAGGGTTAAACCGACCCGTCGTCATGGCTGTGTGTCCGGAACAGGGTCAGCAGAGAGATGCCAATGTGACCGTGAGCACGGCACAGGCAGAACGGCAGCCGTGACAACAGCGAGGAAGGACCGCGGAAGGGTGATGTAAGAGCCAAGAAAGCAAATGACAGAGTTTATTCTGTTCTTAATGTTTTAAGCTTGAGAGCCTCCCTCACTGATTCCCACCCCAAGTGCAGCCGTGAGGCTCGGGAGGGGCTGCTCCAAAGTGCATGTGGCCGCTCTGCCCCGCAGACCGGGAGCATCCTGAGCAACGGCCCCGGGGCAAGTGCCTAGGAAACATTTACTGAACGAAGGAGTGGATGGATGGATGAAGGGATGGATGGATGATGGATGAATGAATAAATGGGCCAGCCAACCAGTGAGTGCCCCTGGATTGCACGCAACATGGAATTCCCACACGGGAGCCCCCATGTTTCCACAGGACCCCTTCCACAACTTCACGTCCTCTGCCTGCACTGACGGTGGACAGGAGGTGGGCAGGGAGGAACAGGTGGCCAGTCGCTTAGGTAGTTACTGCCTCTGAAGCCACCGGAGAGTGGGGGAGGGAGGCACAGCCTGCCCGGGCACCGTGGCGAACCCTGGGGAATGGCGTGGGCGTGCACGTGTGTGTCTGGGTGTCTGTGAATCAAACTGAAGGAAAGGCACATGCCCTGAAGACAGATAAATACTAGAGGAGAAATTTCTGATTCTGGGAGTAGAGTGGACTAAACACTCTGACTCACCCAGTGAAAAATTTCAAAATGGGGTAAAGTTTAAAATTTTTATAATGGGGTAAAGTGTGAAAAGTGTAACAGGGAAGCATGAAAAGCTGGACCCAAGGAAGAAGGACAAACTCAAAAACAGAAAAAATGAGCAAGAAACCTGGATAGTTTCTGACCTTGGTGTAAGGGGAGGGAAAAAGTGTCCACAGAGCAGTGCTCACCCACGTTTACACCACAATTCCCACAATCAGTGTGATCCCCAGAGCCCCTCTATGTTAATTTGGGGCGATCCCGGTAGCCACCCTCCGGGAAGGAAAGCAACTTCAGACCGCCCAGACCCAGAGCTGACATTCCAAGGACATGAGCTCACGGTCGATCGGGAATCGCGGTGCGTGGAGGGGCGCCGGCCCGAGCAGCGGGGCCGCCAGAGACGGGAGACGGGAACAGACGTGGGAATCGTCAGGTTTGAAACCCACAGGATGGTGTTTAAAACGTGCTAAGAAATAAACGAGACGTGTGGCCACCTGTGCAAGGGATACGACACTGGGAGGAAGCCAGCACATTACAGAACACGAGAACTGTTGGAAAGGGAACAGAAAACAACTGGAATTGAAAAGCCCCAGGGATGGGTTAACTGGCAAATGGGAAGCAGTCAGAAGGAGACTAGCGGGCTGGGGGCCGGGACCGGGGCCGGTGGCGTCTGTCCCCGCAGGCCGGGGCCTGCCCCGGGCGCTCACCTCCGACAGGCCCTCGCACTGCACGTGGGCCTGGATCCACTCCAGCCGGTCCGAGTTCTCCTTCTCCCGCACCCCCTCGTTCACCTGCGAGCACAGCTCCTCTGCCTTCTCCAGGGCCTGCCTCAGGTGGCTGTGGTCGGGGTGGCTCTCCGGAGTGTTCTCCAGGATCTGCACGGGACACGAGAAGACAACGGCTGGGGCGGGGGCCAGGGCTCATGGTCCTGGAGGCACAGGCCCCACTGAGGCGGCAGACACTCGGGCCGCCAGGTTCTGAGCGCCCGTCGCACCCTGATGAGGCGTCCTGGCAGGGTCCCCTTGGGGGGCGGGGGTGCCGCATTATTTGTACTTGGGGCATGAGGCGGGCAGAGGGCACAGCAGTGCAGTGATGCGTGGATTTCTCCCACGAGGACGGCTCGGCCCTGGGCCCGTGCCCGGCGGCAGGTGCCCGTGCGGCTCTGGGCCTGAATGCAGACGGTGTTTTTCTGGATAGGACGTTCCGGCCACAGCTATGCGTCCCCGACCCAGACCCCCTGCAGGAAACCCCCTGCTCTGCCTGTGACCAGCCGTGACGTGGGCCAGTGACGGACACGTGCTGAGCCTCCGTTTCCTCATCTGAAACACGGGGACGCTAACAGCACTCCTGGGGAAATTGTCGGGGGACTAAATGCTTGGACAGGAGCGAAGTGCTCTGTGGGGTCCGGGGCTTCAGAAGGCGCTCAGCAGAGAGCATTCCCGTCGGATGCTCCAGGGGCCCTGGGCCCTCGACGCGGCCCTTGTGGAGAGGACCCCTAAGAGCGAGGAGAGGCCGCGCCCCCTCGGGATGCACCAGGAGCGTGTCGAGGGCGGACCCAGGCCTTGTCCACGTGCAAACACGCCTCGTTGTGCCCTGTTTCGTAGATGTGGTGGTTTTCACAAGAGGACGGATTGTGGGAACCCTGGGTCGAGCAAGTCTGTCGACGCCACTTTTCCCAGAGGCTCAGACCGGGGGGGGGGGGGGGGGGGCGCATTTTTTAGCAACACAGTATTTTTAATGAGGGCGGGCGCGTTGGTTTTTAGACGTAATGCTATCGCACACTTAATAGATGATGGCAGTGTGAACGTGAGTCTCACAGGCCCTGGGAAGCGCTCACTGCACCCCGCTGGTTGGGGGCGGCCCCGCGGTGCCTCCGAGGTCTGCCTGGCAGACCGTGCAGGCGGCCGGGCCCCGAGCAGCATCTCATCTGGAACGTGCACTTGGTCTGCAGTCCTGAGTGGGTGCCCGAACGGAGAAGGACGCTCACTAGGGTCTCCCTGAAAACCCCTGGTGCCTCACGCGTGACCACATCAGAAGGCCTGGGGCCGGGACTTGGGAACAGGAACCTGCCCGAGCTCTCCAGGCAATTCTGTCCTGCAGCCCCGTGTGGAGACCGACCGCTGCTCCAGACTGGGACCTCCCCCCTGCCCCACCCCCCACCCCCGCGCTGGCTCACATACATGCGTTCGTTTGTTTTGTTTCAGAATGAAAACAGACTGATTGGTTTTTCTAATTGCAAAAGCGAGACTGTGCAATGTGCAATATTCAGGAAGTTACGAAGAACCTAAAATAATCACCCAGTCTGCACACCTGGAGGTGACCTCTGTTCACATACTTGTTAATAGACTCTGCTCACATACACGTGAACACGGTTTCTAAAAAGTAAAAAGGGGACCAGACTGTCCCATCACGCTGTCCCCCTAAGTGGCGTGTCATTTGCTGTATGTCGTCTCTGCGGGTTCTATGACAGGCCACTGTAAGGATGAACTAAGGTGCCTTCACGCGTCGGGTCCCACAAAGCCCCGCGCTGTTTCCGGCGTTTTGCTGTTCCTCTGCAGACTCTTCCGCACGCGCTCCCAGATGGGGAGGTGCTGTGCCACGCAGGCTGAGTAGCTGGTCTGGGGGTGGAGTGGCTGCCCACCCACCCTAACCCCCCACAACCTCACCACACCGGCCCTTCTAATGTATGCCTGCTGGAAGCCCCAAACGAGGCATTTTCTCATTTTGCTATGCATTTCTTTTATTACCAATGAATTTGAACTTTTCATAGGCTTGCTGCATCAATGATAAAGGTAACACTTATAGCCTGCTGAGTACGAGCCAGGCACCTTACGTGTATTGACTCAGTTAATTCCCACAAGGGTGTGTGGGAGACGCGGCTAGCATCCCTCTTCCACAGATAAGAAGACTGAGGCCCAGAGAGGCTAGGAACTCGCCCAAGGGCACACAGCAGCGGTGCCGAGATTCAAACCGAATTAGCTCCTGACCGTGTGTTCTTCACGGAGAGTGGACATGGCCTCTCAGAAATGTCCGGTTGCTCATCGTACCTATCTATCAGGGTGCTTGTCCTTTCCTTTTGGGGTTGCAAGAGTGTGACAGGTAGGCAGACAGATGACAGATTCGTGTATATTTCAGTACAGAAGTATACACGGGGAAAAACACATTTACCCAGTGCAGAGCTGCCATTTGTCTTTCTACACTGGTCATTATATTTTTGTTACACAGACACTTTTTAGAAAAATGTTTGTGTGCCCTGGCTGACGTGGCTCAGTGGACTGAGTGCGGGCCTGCGAAACTAAGGGTCGCCAGTTCGATTCCCAGGCAGGGCGCATGGCTGGGTTGTGGGCCAGGTTCCCAGTAGGGGGCGCACAAGAGGCAACCATACATTGATGTTTCTGTCCTTCTCTTTCTCCCTCCCTTCGCCTCTGTCTAAAATAAAAAAATAAAATCTTAAAAAAAAAAGAAAAGTGTTGAGTGATTTCAATACTACCTGTCGAGTTTGGGGAGAGGAAACAACCATTTACCAGCTCCTTTCAAAACTAGTTCCTTAGCTGCACCGATGTGGCCACAGGGCATTTGTGGGGTGCGGCTGGCAGTGGACTGGAGAGACCCCTTACACGGGAGGGAGATTTGTGACTTACAAGGGGACCGAGGAAATCAGTAAACACAGCAAGGAAAAGGAGAGCCAGGCCTGTGGGAGGGAAGGAAGCCACAAAGACGTGGAAAGAGCGAAGCGGGCATCGCTGCCGCGGTGTTAGAACAGGAGGCGTGGGCGGGAGCTGTTCTACACGCAGATCAGTCTTGAAATAAATACACGTGCGCACACTTGCGACTGTGCAGATGTGTGTGTTTGAATATTCACGATACACGTCTTCCCAGGCTCTGCCCCTGAGAGACCCACAAGACAACGCAGCCCAGGGCAGCGAGCGTGGCGGGTTGCACTGGCCGTGGGTCCCCCAGGACGAGGAGCCGGACGCAGCCCTGCTCTCCGGGCGCCGTCCACCGCCCCTGGTTCTGGAATCCCGGGGACAGAGGACGCCCATCCTCTCTCTCACTTTTCAGGTGGGATGGAATCGAGGTTTGAGCTGTCACCTTCCAACTTACAGGGCAGAAGCCTCCTGGACGCCCTCGGAAGGTCACATATTATTAGCTGTTTTCACAATAAACAGCTTTTCTTGCTGAGTTACCACGCAGGCGCCGCCCCGACCAGAAGGCAGCCCTGCAGGCGGTACTTACATTCTTAATGATCAGGGGGTACCTTGTCACCCGCTGCATGGGCTTCAGGATGAAACTGGACAGCGGCATGCCTTTGCACCGAGGGTCCATCGCCAACCTCTGCAACGAGAGACCCTCTGACTGTCCTGCAGCCACCGGCACGGTCCGGTAGGTGGCATTAGCAGTGATGCCTCAGGGTGCCGGGTGACCACCAAGGAGCCTGACCCTGGTCCGGGACGAGGCACTTTGCGGATGGAGGGCCAGAGACCTGCACGTGTGACTCCGCCCCCAGGGCCGTCCCTGCACTGCAGGTCCCTCCAGGGGACACACAGCTCCCGACTCACAGAGAAGAGACTGGAGGCTGTTAGCCCCGATTTGTGCTGGAAACGTGCCCAGGAGCAAGGACCGTCAGAAGAATAAAAGTTCCCCTTCGTCCGGAGGTGCTGGGAGGGCAACTGTCATGGCTGTTGAGGGTGGAGCCTGTGCTCCCCTCTGCCCCGCCTCCTCAGAGAGCCCCAGGCAGAGCAGGGACAGTGGAGCTGGGACAGAGGGGTCAAGGCTCCAGCTTCGGGGCCTGCCGGTTGTCACCACCAGGACACCCTGCCTCTCTCTTCCACCACCGTTGCCAGCTCTGTCCACTCACCTGGAGGACAAGGGTCCTTCTGTCCCCAGAGGTGATCCTACCTCTGAGACACTGGGAGTATATGGTGACTTGGCTCTCAAAGGCCCTGGTTTTCTGCCCCGAGCTGGGCGCCAGGCGCAGGGAACCAGCTGCACCCGAACCTGCCCCGGCCTCGTGCGCCACTCCCCCAGGACACATGCAGCCGGTAAAGGCTCGTCCAGCTCCCACAGGGACAAGGTGGGGAGAGCTGATGCGGGGCGAGGTGGAGCGGGGGAGGGGCGAGAAGGGGCAACGCGCCCCCTCCCTGGATTGGGTCGGCATTTCCCTGAAGTGCAAGGGCATCCGGCGATGACGTCACCCCACCCGTGCCCTTGGCAGAAACCCCAGGTGACGCAGGGCACCTGCCAGCCCAGCATCTGCTCTCTGGCCTGCAGGCCCCGCCAGGCCGACTTCCGAGCACTATTTCCGCCCTTAGAATGACCTGCAAATGCCCCATTCGCTGGCCAGCACAGCACAGCTTCAATGTTGAGGAACAGCGGGGGGTGGGGGGGAGCGAGGGGGAAGACAGAGCAAATAGACACGATGCTGTGGCCAAGAGACCAAAGTGAGCAGCCACAGACAATGTCACCGAGGAGGGGGGTGAGGCCGCACCAAACCCATCGGGCCTGAAGACAAGCCTGTCACCACCGTTATGATCGCATTGCCCATTCGTCAAAACGTATCCGTTTCATGGACATTATTTTATTTTCTCTTTTTCTCCTGTCAGAGAGGCAGTGTGGGCTGACACACTCAGCAGGGCCCACCAGGCCAAGGCCAAGTCCTAGGGCAGCAGACTCAGGGCCTGGGGCCTCCAGCAGCACCACCCCAATGTCCCCCTCACAGACGCCTGGGCCTCCGGACCCCTGTTATCCCCTGAAGCAGAGGGCCTGGCATGTCTCGCTCGCCCATTCCCGGGGCTGCCTGGAGTGTGAGCCCACCAAGAAGACCCTGTGGGGGAAGGAAGGAGGGGTCCATGGGGGCTGCTGGCCCCTCCGGGGGTGGGGGCGGGGCCGGGCCAGCAAGAACGAGGGCGCTCGGACTGACCAGAACAGGGAACCTGAGGCTGGCCCGTCCTCTGGGGCAGATACATGAGACGGAAAACTTAAACCTGCATCCAAACGCCACCGCCACCATCGGCTCCAAGGCCCCGGGCAGGGCTGAGCCCTCCTCTCCGAGCCCCCCAGCCCCCCACTTTGGTCACAACCACATCGG
This sequence comes from Micronycteris hirsuta, assembly GCA_004026765.1. Lineage (NCBI taxonomy): Eukaryota > Metazoa > Chordata > Mammalia > Chiroptera > Phyllostomidae > Micronycteris > Micronycteris hirsuta. Next base: position 64,635 of record PVJI01005261.1, on the reverse strand, counting down.
CCAACTAGTGCCACCCCTACTGCTCAGCCAGGACCTTGGTCGCGGTGGCCTTTAGAGAAACAGGCCAGCAGACACTGAGTAACCCCGACACACCCAGCCGTGGGGACAGCCGCTCAGGCTGGGCCACCTCCGTCCGCGGGCCCCGCCTCCGTCCGCAGGCCCTTACTTTGACGAAGTCCTTGAAGTCGGGGGCCTCGTCGGTCTTCTGCTGGATGAGGGCAGCCCCGTTGAGCTGGCAGCTGCAGAAGCGGATGTAGGGCTGCATGTGCGGCAGCTGGGCCGTCAGGATGTCCCCAATCATCTTCACCGGCATCTTCTCCCCGGACATCTTCTTGCGAACGCGCAGCGCTCTGCACGGAAACGGGGCTGCTGAGGTCACCCGCACACATCGGGGCTGGCCAGGGGCAGGGCGGGGGTGAGGGGCGCAGACCCAGAGGCCGTGGGTGGACCTGGGTGAGACACGGGGCAAGTCCTGGGCATGGCGGCTGCTTGCTGGCTCTCAGGCGCCCAAGTGGCACCCTTTCTTTAGTGACTTGCACAGGGCCCCTGTGTCCATGTGTCACTTTACAGGTCATCTGTGGTGACGGACCCCACGGCATGGCCCCCGTGCCGAGCCTGTGTGCAGGCCAGAGCCGCCCACGGGCAACACGGCTGCCAGCGCACGTGGAGGCCCACTTTCAGGCCAAACAAACACAGCTAAGGCGGCAAATCCGCTACCACAGAGGAATAAGCTACCGTGGTCCCCAAAGCCAAGTGCAGGCGACTGTCTGAACCATCCGCCCCATTCACCGCCTCGCTGCCGCGCTCGGCTGCAGGCAACCCAATGACAAGGGGCTCAGGGGAGGGAAGCCTACGAACCTGACAACAGACCCAGGGGCCCAACCGATTCGCCCCCTGGAGGCCAAGAAGGGACTGGAGGGGCCGGGGGCTGGGGGCATCTGTTCTGGGGTCCGGCTGCAGGCGGAGCGTTCGGGGCCCGAGAGCCGGGACTGTGCATCCCACCCGCCCGACCCCAACAGGTGCCCCCAACGCCGGGACCTGGGGCGGGCTCTGCGCTTCTGCAGGGCCTGGCCAGCAGTGCACTGTGGGGGCGGGGCATGTGGGCGAGGCGGGGGTGTGTTCTGCCCACGCTAGTGAGCATGGTGGGTGGGTGGACAGACGGACGGATGGACAAATGAAGGGAACAGAACACTAGGCTCTATGGTTTTAACATAAGGCCGGGAAGATGTTGCTGTGACTCTCTCTGGTTGCCTTCTTGGCCATGGGTAAGGCTGTACCATTCCAAGGAGGCTCTGCAATATTCGTATTAGGCTTAAAAACTTCAGATCACGCCCTGGCTGGTGTGGCTCAGTGGATTGAGCGCGGGCTGGGAACCAGAGGGTCCTGGTTTGATTCCCCGTCGGGGCACATGCCTGGGTTGCAGGCTGGGTCCCCAGTGAGGGCCATGTGACAGGCAACCATACATTGCTGTTTCTCTCCCTCTCTGTCTCCCTCCCTTCCCCTCTCTCTAAAATAATAAATAAATAAAATCTTAAAAAAAAAAAAACAAACAAACTTCAGATCACTTTATTTTCTCTCCTCCAAAATTTTAGTTAAAGAAAGAAAAAAAACCCAAAAACCCTTGGACTGGGAGGGCGAGCAAGCCCAGGAGAGAAGCTTCAGGAACAATGAGTTTCCCGGTCTGAACGATGAGCGGAGGTCAGGGCTGACCATCCGGGGACGGGGGTCTGAAGCTTGGCCCCCTCGGGATGGCGGGTGGCCCCTGCCTCCCGGGGGAGCTGGTGTGGGAGGCCACCCATCTGGGGGACGGGAGCCCTGCACACCCACATCACGCATTTGCTGTGGGAGGAAACAGGGAGCAATCCCATCATCCCACTCTGTTCCCTCTGCGAGGCAAAGGCAGTGCCTCCGTGCTCGCCCTCCCTCTTTTCCACGATGGGGGCCGAGGAAACGGGAAAAGAGGAGAGGTCACGGCAGGCCGTCTGTCAGACGCAAGCTGCCCGGCGTGGGCAGACCTACAGCGAGGCCCCTCCTGTGGCAGGCGCCTGTCCAGTTCACTGGGCGTGCCCTTCGGGTGCTCCACACAGGCAAGACTGAGGCCCGGGCTTGGACGGAGGGGGGTCCCCAGGCCCAGGGGGCACGTGACTCCACCCTTGGCTGAGCTGATTTATAGCCCCACGTAAAGGTTCATGGGTGGAGGCCCCGAACTGCCGCGGGTCGTCAGCGAGCCCGGGGTTTGCGGCACATGCGAGAGGTCCTGGCCTGCAGACCAGGCGCACGGTCGGAGGAGCGGGCGGGGATAATATGTCCTGTGTGCCAACACTTTCTAACGTGCCTGACTCGTCACCCGGGTGGACTGGCGGGGACACTGTGCCACGCAGAAATGGCACGACTTGGCCAAAGTCACACAGCTAGTCGGTAGCAGAGGCAGGCCTTGAACCCAGGCGACCTGACCCCGGAGCCCCAGGGCTGTAAGCACATGGATGGGACAGCCGGCACAGACCCCAGGCCCCGCACGGCACTCCTGCCCTGCCCTTCCCCCGCAGCTCCGTCCCGGAGCCCAGAGCCCCCGCCCCTCCGACCCCCCTGCTTCCAGCCTTCTCTCCATCTTGACTTGACACCCAAGATAGGTTTTTCATTTTTCTTTTTCCTGCTTACAATAAAATTGTGTCCATTTTTCTTAAAAAGAAGGTAAGCCGAACACTTTCTATTTAAGAAAAATACTTTTTTAAGAAGCTCTTTCATTTCATTTCTTCTTTTTTTCAGGTCTGGGAGCCCCACCTCACTTCTGCTGAGTGCCCTGGGGGCTTGCACCTGTGTCTTAACATTAAAAGGTTCTAGATCTTTCTGTCCTGCTCAACTTAGTAAAGAACAAAAGCTTAGGATGGCTGCCCCCATGTCCTATGTTCCTTCCATGGGGGCAGGCCAGGGCGCAGGGCGGGTACCTCTGGTGGGACCTTGGGTGTCCCCCACCAAGCAGCCCAGGCACGCCCTGCCCTCTGTGCGGCCTGTCCCCACAGCTGTCACAGCATGCTCAGCTCCGTCCTCCAGGCCTGGCCCTGACAGAGCCGGGAAGGGGCTCTGCTCCCCTGCGGGGAGCAGGCAGCAGAGAAGCCCAGAAACAGGCAGGGGAGCAGCACCAGCCCCACAGCCTTCCCCAGGCCAACACTTCGGTGAACCCTGGGACACAGCCCCCTCCCCCACCCCTGCTGAGAGCTGCCCAGGCAAAGGGCGCTTTAACCTGCATTATATTTTCCAAAAAACCCTTTTGTGTCTGTCTTAAAACAATTCATCTCCAACGCTTTAGGTTCAGGTGACAAGGCAGCTCTCTCCAAGGCGAGGCTGGGTGCTCAGGCCCCGCCACCAGGGTCCCCAGGCCCAAGCCCAGCGCTCACTGTGGACCAGGCGCTCTAATGAGAGCCCTGTGTGGGAGGCAGCACCGCGGGGCCTGTGACAGAGGAGGCCCCTGATGCAGAAATGCACAGTCGGGGGCACATGGCCGTGAGCCTGCGGGGGGGCGGGGGAGGGGGAGAGGCCGGCACGGCGGACTACTTAGCCAGGTGCGGGCTGTTTTGAGAATTCTCCTGCACACTGGCGCGCTGGGCGAAGACGGCTGCTCTGGAACAGAGAGAGCAGCATCCCCACCAGCTCTCTCCTCCCCCCTTCCCGCCCCCCCCCCAAACACTCCCTCCTAAAGGGGCGGCACCTGCACTTGGAAGGAAAAGCAGGGTCAGCGACGGACGGGGGCTGTGCTTCACCCACACCCCCCAGAGGGAGGCCCTTCTGCCCGCTGGCCTGGCCGCACCTCCCTGGACTCTGTGCTCCCCACGCTGTCACAGCAGGGCCTGGAAGGGACCTTCGTGACGGCACAACCCGCGGCACTGAGTCAGGGCTCTGACCGCAGCTCCCCGACCCCCGGCCCCGCCGCTGCCTCTGGGAGCGAACTGGGAATGAAACGTCCAGCACACTCAGGCCAGCTTCTCCGAGAGTTACCGTGACATGGCCAGTGAGCAGTGCCACCATGTTCCGCCCGCGGGTGCCAGGAACGTCTGCAGAGACCCGCATTCACCCGTGGGAACCCGGGTCAGAGGGACGGCGTGGGGGCTGCCCCACGCCTGGGAGGGAGCCCGCCCGCAACCAGGGCAGGGCCGGCCTCGCTCTGGAAATTCTAGAGCCACAGGAGAGCAGGACCCGGACGCCGGGGGCACGTGGGGTGTGTGGGAAGCAGCCGAGGCAAGGGGGCGGTGCTCGTGGGTGGAGGTGAGCAGACAGGCAGAGGCACACAGGGCGCATGCAGGACGGGGACGCGCGTGGCGGGGACACAGTGTGCCCTGGGAGGCGGAGCGAGCGGGGTTAGAGGGAGGCTTACTTCAGCAGCTTGATGTTACACATAATCAGCTCCTTCCAGTTAACAAAAAGCATAGCACCCTCTTTCTCTGTCAGCAGCTCAGACTCCATCAGGGGTTTCTGAAAGATCTACGGTGCAGAAAACGAGGCGGTTCAGAAAGCAAACGGTCAGCCCACCCCTCACACACGCACGCCCCCCGGGAAGGCTGCGCTGCGGCTCTGCTGGGGGCCCAGAAGCCGAGCCCACCTTCCGGCACCTTCTGAAGCAGAGGGCCCCTCGTCTGCCTGGGGCGGAGGCAGGTCCCCAGACAGGTTTGCATTGTTTTGCAAGGGAGGCCACTGAAGTGGGGGGACCGTCCTTCGCTCCAGCAGGACAAAGCCAGGAGGCCTGTCCTCGCCTCCCACCGCCTCACCTGCCCGCCCTGGGGACATGGGCACAGCAGGGCTTACAGAGGCGCGCGGCTGCGGGCAGCTCCTCCCTCAGCGCCTGGGGCACTCTGAGGGGAGCAGGCCCTGGCAGCTGGGCCCTCAACATGCCGCCTCGGGGACAGGCGGCACTGCGGTGGCCTCAGCCTGGGCCGGGCCAGCACGCGCGTGCAGGGGGTCAGCCGCTCTCCTGGGCTCCGCGCCGCGGACGGGCCAACCACGCTCTGCCGGGTCGGACAGTGTGCAGCACCCGCAGCTCCCAGCTGAACCCCCACCTGCCAACAGGCTGTCCTCTAGCGGTGGAGGCTGGCCGCTCTCCAGAAGGTTCTTTGGGGATGGGGACAGCGTGGCTTTAAGCAAATGTAGCTGCCCTGACGCGGTCCCCGGGGGCCTGCTCCTCACGAGTCGTTAAGCCAACACTGGACCTGCCTTATCCCAGACCGCCACGCACAGATGCCAGCTAAGGGGTGACGCGCACACCCTGGGCTGGGTAGTCAGTGGCAGTCGAGTCTCCTGAGAAAGGGCACCGCTTTTCAATTTGCACCAATGTTTTCTACGCATCCCTGGGGGCCCGTGGACCAGCAACCCGACCGGCACCCTGCCCGCCTTCAACACTGGGGCGCTGAGTCCCGCCTGCCCCGGTTGTTCAGATGAGAGGAGATGGACCCACAGCTGTTGGGGGGACGGGGCTGGGGCGGGGGGGACAGGAGTTTTAAACCGTCACGTTCTCCTCAGGGCACAGAGCAGTCCTGCGTCCAGCCCTGCAAACCCAGGTGCACAGACCAGCGGCTGCATGGACAGCAGGCTCCCTGCTCGTTCCTTCCCGCCCTGCAGCACAGAGTGGCCAGGGCGGCCCCTCGAGGGCTGCCTGGGAGGAGAGACACCGTGAGGGCGCATCTGGGATTGGGGTGCACAGGTGCTGGGAGGAGGCAGACGTTTTGCGGGGGCACAACAGCACCAGCAACGACTTGAGATAGTGGCCGTGTTCAGATGCCACCAGCCCAAGGTCCGAGGAAGATGTCTCGCTCTGGGGCATCAGCCAGTCGGTGGCTCAGCCTAGACACCGAATCACACGCGTGTCTGCCCATGTGGCTCTGCACGGACCCCCCCTGCCCCCGGCCCCGGCCCAAGAGATGCCAGCCCCTCCGGGGAAGGACTCAGAGTCGGACACGCTGAGGGCTCCACCACCTTCTCTCGGGGAAGACTCTCCCGAGTGCTTTACCGTCCAGACGCACCCCAAACATCCGAAAGCTTTTCAGGCTCGGACCCAGGACCCAGGTCTCCCCTCCTGCCCCCACCCTTGGCCAGGGACCCCAACCCCGGCACCCACGGCTGCTGTTACCTCGGTGACCAGCTGCAGGTCATTCACATAGTTCTCCTCCGTGACAATGAGTTCGTGAATGTATCCTTGCCGCTTTCTTTCCATCGGGGTCAGCATGTCCAGGAGATGCAGGTCGGAACACCCTGGAAAACAGCCACGGCGACGGCTCGGTAAGTCCCGCGGCGCCCACCCAGCCTCGCAGCGAGGGGCCCCGGGGCCTCAGGGCTGCGGTCCCCTGCAGTCTCTCTCAGCAGTGCTGGGGGTTGACCTGTGTCCACCCCCCCAAGTGGCTTCCAGACCTAACCCTTGTGCATGTGGTCTTGTTTGGAAATAGGGTCTCTGCAGATGTCACCAAATTAAGATGAAGTGATACTCAATTACTGTGGGCCCTAGTCCAATGCGACTCGTGTCCTTATAAGAAGCCCTGGCCACGTAGCTCAGTTGGTTAGAGCTTCATTCCGATACACCAAGGTTAAGGGTTCAGTCCCCGGTCAGGGCACTTACAAGAATCAACCAATGAACGCATACATAAGTGAAACAACAAATCCATGTTTCTCTTTCTCGTTCTCTCCCCCTTCCTCTCTAAAAATAAATACATTTTTAAAAAAGTTTTAAAAAATTAGCTTAGCAAAGAAGACAAAACAGAGACAGACGGACAGAACGCCATGCAACAGCGGAGGCGGAGGCGCACATGCTGTGAGCCAAGCACACCGAGGTCGCTGGCAGCCGGCAGGAGCTGAGAGAAAGACCTGGAACCAGTTCTTCCCTGCAGCCCCCAGAGGGACACGACCCCGCTGACACCTTGACTGTGGACGTCTCACCTCCAGAACTGTGACAAATTCAACTTCTGTTGTCCTAGGCCACCCTGCCTGGGGTCGTTTGTCACAGCAGCTGTAGCCAACTGGTACAGGCGGCTCACTCACTGCCGCCGCATCGAAACCACTGACATGCGTGGAAAGAGAAGACGTGGTGACCGTCGGCCTGCACTTCCGAGGGCTCACGCCTGCCCACCCGGCGCTGAGAGCTTTGCCTCCACGGCTGTGTGTGATGCTCCCGTGGACGCTACAATCCTCTCCGTGGCAGGCGAGAAAACGGGGGCTTCGGGAGGCTGGCTCGCACGGGGTCTCTCCGCTACAGGGTGGGTAGAGAAGCCAAGGGCCGATCGCTGCCAGCGCGTCAACTGCGGACGCCGGGCTCTGCCCCCAGCACCGGTGTTGGGGGTAACGCTGTCCTGTGCCTCGGCTCCCGGTGGGCCTGCGGTCCATCGGTGCTGCATAAGCTCTCCGGGACCAGGCCGCGGCCCCACGCCTATGGAAGCTGGGCAGTGAGCCTGTGGGCAGCTGCAAGCAGCATGCCCAAGGCCATGGCTCTGCCACTTGAGATGGGGTGAGGGGCACCTGCCCCCTTGCACCTGCTCACTTAGCTGGTTATTGGAGGTCTGGGCTATTGGCAGAGGCTGCCAGTGAGGCGCACGCTGGAATGAGGACGAGAGGCTCAGGTCTCAGGCGCACCTTTTCCAGGCCAGTGGTCACCCCTCCTTTCTATAGAGGGTTTTTTCTTTTAATTCCAGAAATCAGATTTGTAAAATAGACCTGGAGGTGTTCTGCACGGTGGTGCAGGTGGGCACGCTGAGTCCCACTCACTGGTTGTTCTCGTCTCTTCTCCCCACAAGGGGGCGCGATGGAGCACAGTGTGCAAACACTCGCTGGAATCAGGGTTTCCGAAAGTGTGTGTCGGACCCGCAGCCTCAGCACGACCTGGGAGCGTGTTAGAAATGCAAATTCTCCAGCCCCCGATGAATAGACTGTCTGGGGTTGGGTCCTGAAATCTGTGATTTACCAAATTCTCCAGATTATTGTAGGCGCACTGCTCCAAGCTATTGGGGGTTCCTCCGTGTTTCCATCTTCCCCCCGGGGAGGTTTTGGGCTCGTGTGGGAGGTATGTGGTCTGCGTGCTGGAACCTCCTGCAAACAGAATGCTCCCTCTGGCGTGAACGAGGTCACAGAATTCTTGGCAGATGCTTCCCTGTGCTAGAGATGAACTCTGAGCTGGGGTGCTTCCAGCCCACGCTGCAACCGCTCCCCTGGCCAAATGCCCTTTCTGGAATGCTGTAGCTTCCATCCCGAGGCAGGACAATCCCGGGACAGGCAGATGGCGCCGCAAAAGCAACAAGGACGACACATCATTACGTTAACACCTTCCATGCCCGTCCATGCTGCGAGGCCTCATTCAGAGGCACAGCCACGAGCTGAGTACGAACCTCCGGGCGTGTCTGCGGGTGGGTCCGGGACGTGGGCCCTCTCTTCGCCACCAGCTTGGCCCAGCTGTTCTGCCTGCCTCGGGGCATGGGTTGGGCCTTATTAAAACAACTGCATCAGCCATGAACTCTCAGGAAGGAAGCGATTCGGGACTGCTCGCTCGGTCCGTGCAGCCACCTCTGTGCCCACACGCGGTCGGCCGATGGGAAGCAAAGCGCTGTGACCGGCATCTTTGCTCTCACTGGGAAAGCCACCCACGCAGGAGACGCTTTTCGGAGCGAGGAACATGTCTCACGCCTGCCGTTCTTACCAAACTCTCCTGTGTGGGAGCCTGGGCGCTCGGACGAGGGCCACGCTTGTGGAAGGGGGAAGGCGGCCCTTCGTCCCGGGGGCTTGTGGGAACTGCTGGGAATTCCTGGGCATGCCTTCCTGCT